>VDFB02106404.1:0-32509 GCA_007258455.2 Sequoia sempervirens | reverse complement strand
AAAATGGAGATAGGAAGTGATATAGAGAGAGAGATATAGAGGGAGATAAAGAGGGAGAGAGGGGGAGGAGAGATGGGGAGACAAATAGGGATAGAAAAAGAGAGTAAGGGAGAGAGAGATAGGGAGAGGATAAGAGAGAGAGAGGAAAAGAGATAAATATAGAAGGGAAGACAAATATAGAAAGAAATAGGGGAGAGAGGAAGAGAGATTGAGAGATAATGAGAAACGTGGAGATAGAGAGGGAGACAAAGATATAAAGAGTCTCTCTCTTTTTGTTCCCATCTCTTTGTATATATCTCCCCATCTCTAGCTCTATATATATCTGTAATATCATAAATTGCATCCTATGCAATTTTGCATTATATGTGTCTTCCCCTTTAGATAAATTAAGATAATTATGCTCCTATTCAATCTAAACCATATTTCTCCACCTGACATCCCCAGTTCCTCGACTATTGAGTCTAATTTTCTCATAGACAGGTGTACGCTGCGAAAAAATCTGTGAGCCACATTCATGTACCACAAAAATCCATGACTAAGTTGGCCATTAGGGCATTATAGCTACTGTGTTTTGGTAGTGTAATGCCTCTACCAACCTACAACCTCATCGAGAGTCTCTCAAGTAGGCTATTTAGACCAAAAAAGTTCATTTTTTTAAGGATTCAATTCATTCAATCTAGTTCTTTGGGAAACACACAAAAAATTTGAAAGAAAAAAACTAAAATTTACTATAAAAAGTTTAACGTCCCGTGCAACTTAATTTTTTAGCATTTTATCAACAACTAAATTATAGTGTTAATTTATTAAAACTAGTTTAAAATATTTTTTTTATTTTTTTTTTTAAATCCAAACATAAAATATACTAAAAAATACATATTTTACTAGTTTACATCATTTCAAAATTTAAAATATATATACCACTTTTTAGTGATCCAAGTTTAAAAGTGGATCAGTGTTGGTCATTTCCTTTATAATGTGTGACACAACTTTGTGCTTTTACCTAGTGAAATTGCTTGAAATTATAGTCAAGGGAATCAAATTATGTAATTCATCATATCCAAGAGCTTAAATTGTGTGGACCATAGCAAATAATAATCAGGAAAATGATTATCTATATTTGGATGTCTCCATAGGAAATTGTAATATTTTAGATCTAGTGAGTGTTTCACAGTCTCTCTCTTGCCACACTTGCTAGAATGATGTATAGAGGAGTTGGTTAATGTTATAATATTATAGATCATTACAAGGGATTATCTAGTGATCACTCTTTATGGCATGTAGGGGGTTTTTGATTTGAAATGGATGGCTAAAGAATGTCTAGCTATAGGATTTATTTACCTTTTAGTTTGTATATACATACAAATATAGCTATATGGTTGATTTACTGGTGTGTTATTTCTTCTTGCAAGACCTAACTCTATTTATTGAATGGATAAGATGTTGGTCCAAGAGTGTCAAGAATGAAAACTTGTTGATCAAATTATAAACTTCTTTCTTAGATGTCCCCAATAGTGTAGGAGTAGTATCTATTTCACATGCTTTGAAGACTTAATAATAAAAATCATGTCTATTAGAAGAAAAGGATGGGTTTTATCACAACTATTACTTATCCAATAGAAAATTTATTCAATAATTAAGAGTTATAGACAATTTTGTAAAATAATATGGCCACACCAAAATAAGAAGCCTCTAAATTAGATACTTCCTTGAAAATAAAATCTATAGTTTTACACCCTAGGTATATTGTGGGATTGAGATCCCCCTTTCATGGTTTTCAAATTTATCTCTTGTATCCAACCAATAACCAACCCTATATCTTTTTATTTCTCTCAATGCATACCACATAGGACTTTTCCGTGAAAATCGCTATGCTTATGCTTTTGTTGATACTTCTCTCATACCCGTTACACCTATGATAGTTTTGTTGGATAATTTTGACCACCTGGCTTTGAGCGTATGGTGGATTATTTTATTACGATGTTACTTGTTTGATGATTATTATTTCAGACATGATATGATTTAGTGTAGATGTTTACTTTTAGTTGTTTATGGATATGCACATGCTTATGATGGACTAACAACATTTATTTAGTCAGTTTTCTGTGAGTGTATTGGTGTGGAGAACAGAATCGTATCACTCGCTTGCAAGTGCCCTGTGATATCTGTGATTTTCTCCGCACGGTGTGCCTGTTTAATGCTTTATATATATATACATGTATGTACGTTATTTGTTTGGTTGTAGGATTTGCAGGTACATGACACCGACTCCACCTGTGTAATCAGGTCTGAGCGTGTCAAGACTCAACGGAAATGTTGAACGGGAGATAGTAGTTAGGTTTATCTTGGTCCAGTCTTTAACCTTGGTTTTAGTACATTGTCAGTTTTCAGTTTTGAGTCATAGGTTTGTCTTGTATTTTCTGTTTGGTTAAAACGTTTTGAAAAAGGTAAATATTGGTTAATTTTAATGTTAGTTATTGTGTTTTAATTATTGTTATTTAATTAAAATTTAAATATGATTGAAATTTACTTACTTGATAATTTAATACATTAGTTAGCTTATTTAGTTAAATAGTTGGTCTTAAAAAGATTTAACTATTTTAATTAAATAAATTAATTAATTAAGTTAAAATATTAAGTGTGTAAATTATATTGTATTTAAAAGAATTAAAAATAAATAGAATAAAATAGAATATGCATGTGAATTAGAAAATAAAATAAAATGCATGTGAATTTAAATTGTGATTGGAAATTGATTTTTTAGTATTTAAAATAAAATAAATAAATTATTTGCATGCAATTGGAAAATTGATTTTCAAATTTTAAATTTAATAAAATTGAAATATCATGCAAATTTTTGAATGGCAAAATTGCCGAGAAGTGGAGAAGATATTTTCTCAACAACTTCTCGACAAGTGTGTGAGTGCTTTTATGAGGTTGTTGAAAAATTTGTTACGGAGGTTATTGGGGATCTCGGGAAAATTGACAGAGGCTATTCAATTTCCTCACGGGGAAATTATTAGGGCACTTGTAAAAAAAAAAAATCCTCTTACTGTGTATTTTCTTGAAATCTTCTTGGAAGTTGTTATTTTATTTTGGTTGATTTTGGAATTGGAAGATCCTCCAAAGAATCTTGGTGGTTGGTTATTTTGGAATTGGCTTTGCGGGAAGGAATTGGAACCTACAGGCAAGAGAAGCTACAAGGGTTTCTTCAACAATTAGCAAAGGAATTCAGGTATTTTCCTATAGATTTTAATTTGTGAATTTTGAAAGGGAAAGCTTCAGAAAAAGGAAATTATGTTTTGTTGTGTGAATTTTTGAAGGCTTCAGGAAAGCTTCTTATTTTTTAAAAAAAAATATTCTCTGATGAAAGTATTTTAAAATTCTATAAAGGGAAATTTTATTTATTATAGAAAAATTAGAAAATCTCTTTTATATATATATATATATATTGAGTTTGAATAGAAATTCTGTGCAAATATTCTGACAAAACCCTGAAAATAAATCTGATAATATTTCCAATTTTTCCTGTAGTAATTTGTAATTTATTTCTTGAATCTCTAAGAAAATTTCTTTTCCAGAAAAAAAATCTAAACAACTGTATATATATATATAAAGAAATCTAAACAACTGTATTTATATATATACAAATATGTATTTATACATAGCTGTGAATAAATTAAATGTGAGAAAATTCTTTTTATTTAAAATCGTCGTACGGATTAAATCCACAGGCTTGAAGGTATTAAATTTGTTGCTATCGGATTTTTTTTGTTTTCATTTTAAAATATATATGAAATCGCTTGAATGTTGCTGTGAAAGCAAAGGTGGAGGGTTACCCCCTCCCAGCCGCCGCTCCCATGGAGAGGCGCGGCTGCTGTGAGGGCAGCGCCCTCCACAAATGTGTGGAGGTAGCGCTGCCTCACAGGCAGCGCGTCCTCTCATGGGCGACTGCCGTGCACAGGGCTAAAACAAAAGTTTAAGTTTATTTGTTTTGTTTTGTTTATTAATATATATAATAAATCCGAAATACTTTATTTCAAATTTTTGCATGTAAGATATATATTATATATATATTTATTATATTATTTATATATTATTAAATATATATTTAATATAATATATATATGTATATGTATATATTTATATATAGATAATTAAATTATTTTTGTATTAAATTAAGTGTTGAAAAAGAATTTGAGATTAAGTAATTAAAAAGATGATTTTGTTATTGTTATTTTAAATAAAGTTTGCATAAATAGAATTGGAATTGTGAAAATAAAATAAAAACTCATTATGATTTTGAGGAAATTTTAAGAGTAAATTAAATGAAGTGAATAGCATCTTTGTTATTAAATTAGTTCTTTTTTTTATATATAGATTCTTATTATGTTGATAACAAAACCGATGCAAAATGGATTTAGTATATCCAAATGGTAGAAGAATATTTCCATTAGTTTTAAATTGTTTTATTTCTATTGTGATTAGGTAGAATGGGAAAGTCTTAATCAAGCAAGTCTTCTAGAATAAATTGAGTCAAATGGGGGTATTATTGTTTTTCAAAGTATTTCTTATTGACTTGGGTTTGTGCAAGAATTAAAAATGGTGTTTGATACTATTATGATTTGTTTATCATTGTGAGATGTAAATTAAGCATATGGTAAACTCTAGTCATGAAAACCTAGCTGTCCATGTTATGTTTAGGGGAGTGGCTGTTTGTAAGGGCCGACACACAAAGTGGTGTCAAGGTAACTTACAAATAGTTAACTAAGTCAGTGATAATTAAATGACACATTAGTTAGATTTAAAATCCATTAACAAGATGTGCATGCCTCGCTTATGACTCTTGAGCTTCTTTAGTCATGAGTATAAGTTGAGAAGGCCTGGAATGGCAAATCAGTGTCTCATTTTTCTTAAGAGACATTTGATTCTGCAACAGTATGCAATAGGGGCCAGGTTTCGTAAGAGGTTACCAGGGTAACCCAAGGATTGGGGGCCAGAACCTAGGAAGAAACACCAGGGTAACCTATGCATCGTTGTGATGACACTCCACCTAAAATAATAGTCAACCTTGAATTTTTGTGTTTCAATCAGTTGTCAAAATCTGGAAGCAATGTAACCAATAGAATTGTTTGTACTAGTGTCTAGGGTTAGTAGATTAGGTCTAGGTAACCTTATTACTATCTCCTAGCACGGGGGGTGGACCTACAGGTACCACATGGTTGGGTGGAACGTGCACCTTACTCCGTTGGGTCCCCAGTTTGATTGTAGCATCGAGAGCTTCATGGATGGAGAGCTCGCATATGGATTTATTCTATATTTTCATCATTGTATATTGTAAACATGTATTTGAAAACATCCCTCAATTGTATAAGAGGTGATCAATGTAATTGTAAAAGTATTTGTTATTTGAACTACCTCATCAGATGGATGAGTATTGTAATATCATATCAATGCAATGTAAGGAAACATGTTCTACTTTATTATATCTTGAATGGAAAATTTATTATTATGCAATGTTTATCTTTATGTTATGAATTTATTATGTGCAATGCGAAATACTTAAGTCGCTTATGGAAAACTCAAAGTAGTGTAACGTCGTTTAACCTAAGAATGTATGCAATTAATTAACTTATAATTAAACTTTAAAAAAAAATTATTACACCTTTATAACACAATTGCAACGTTCTTAGGTTATTTAGACGGGGCATTACAGACACTCTCCCCTAGTTGCCCATGTGTTTGCATTATTGTGTTCCTCTGGAAATGGGTTATGGGAGTTGTTTTAGATTGTCGTTTGAATTGATTTAAATTGATTTATGATTATTGTTCTGATACATCTTTAGCATGTGTTGTATGATCTCACTTATATTTGATTTACGATCTTGCATCTTTATGACATTGTGATATGATGTTATTGGTTGCTCATTTTAATCGGTGTATTGTGTGATGGATCTATGTTGGTACTTTTTGTATGGTTGTACTTTTGTTGTCATTCTTGGTCGGAGTTACTTCTCTGTCACCTCTTAGCATGGGGGTGGTCGGGTGGAACGTGCTCCGCACACCGTTGGGTTCCCCATCAGCGTTCGTGGCTTCAGTCTCATCTAGTTGAAGATCTATTCCAGTTGATCTCCCTGTATTTTGATAAGCTTGTGTCATTCCACATGTTTGGGATTCATGATGTAACTATATTGATGATGTAAAATTTAAAGGATGTTGTAATCTACTTTATAACTTTATTTGGCTATGTAATTTCTTATGGGTTTATCTTATGTTGGACTCTATGTATGTATCTATCTTATGTTGTCATTTATAGTTCTTTTGATATCTTATGAGATGATGTTTAGTAATGTCTATTTTCGAAGTGACCTCGTGGGCCCCAAAGGACATAGTTGTTTACGTGTTTGTGTTTAAATGGAATGAAGTATATAGGTATGTATATGATCATTTAATATTGGTATGATGATTATTTATCTTTCTTAAAAAAAAAAAAATATTTGCGTTCTTTTGTTGTTTGTTCTTTGGGGCTTGCACGGCGGGCGTTACAACTTGGTATAAGAGCCAAGGTTGCACACGCTGGGGTCTCTGGGTAGTTATGTCCACTAGGTAACCTTTGCGTGTTAGCTCTTGAGCTCATGTGTACCTTTGTCTTGTTGTGCAGAAGCATAGCTAGAGGCAGAGGTAGAGGTAGAGGTAGAGGCCGAGGAAGAGGCCGAGGTGGTGGCCGTGGGGCCAACCCACCGAATCCTTCACCGCCAAGTTCTCACGGTCCTGAGTCTGAGGAGCAACAGAATTCTCAGAACAATCCGTCGGGTGGTGGACCGAATCCGGAACAGTCGGGGTTGGATGGGCAGTTGCAGCATCTTTTGGGTGAGCTTCTTGATAGATTGGGCCCTAGACTTAATGGGGATCAGCCGGTTGAGAGAGAAAGAGAAAGGTCTCCAAGGCACAGGGGAGCTTCAGTTGATCAGGATGCTTTATTAGCTGGTCATATGAGGGATTTAATGAGATCTCATCCACCTACCTTTGATGGCTCTAAAGGAGGGTTGGAAGCCGAGACCTGGTTAATTGATTTGGGCCGATGCTTCACAATGCACCCCTAAGATAGTAATACCAAGGCTCGATGTGCTGTTATGCATTTGTGGGGTTTCGCGTCCACTTGGTGGCAGCTTGAGGAACAAAAGTTGCATATGGATATCAGTATGGTCACTTGGGAATTTTTCTTGGAAAGGTTCAGGGCTCGCTTCCTCTCAGATCATTGGAGGTAGCGCAGGGCAGATGAGTTCCACGATCTTAAGCAAATGGCAATGTCAATAGAGCAGTATGAACATCGCTTCTATGAGCTAAAATAGTATGCAGGGATTAGCCATGATGAAGGGATGTTGGTTTAGCACTTTGTTCGAGGTTTGAACGCACGCATCAATGGTGGTGTAAGGGTCTTTGAACATAAGACCATGGAAGTTGTTGTCGAAAAGGCTCGTTTGGTAGAGGAAAACTTGGCTATGGCGTTGGGAGGTCATGTAGGAGTGCAGATTGGTAGTGGGCCCACTCCTAGAGCTGTTTCGCAAGGGGGTCAGACACAGTCAGCAGGACTTTCTAAGAGTCATTTTGGGCCTTCAAGAGGGGGTCAGCAGCAGTAGTCTCAACCGAAGCACAAGAATGCTACTTCTCAGCAAGGTGGTCATTTTTCAGTTTCGCAAGGATCAGAATCGAAACTGTACATGTTCGGGGCAGCCTGCACTGAGTTTTCAGTCTCCACCTAGTCGTGGGAGTTTCCAGCAATCGAATGCTCCATCTGGGGGAAGAGGTTTTGGTCGAGGTTCTGGATGTTTCTCGTGTGGGCAGCAAGGGCATATTGCTAGGATGTGTCCTCAAAAGAATGCTTCAGAGTTTAGTCAGAGGCCAGCTGGTTCAGAGCCGATAGTGGGAGACGCAAGGAGATCTCACCGAGTCTTCGCAACAGTAGATAATCGATAGGCAGATCATCAGAGCACCGTCATTGAAACTACAGGTTCATTACATAAGTTTAACATTTCAGTACTTTTTGATTCTGGTGCATCTGATTCTTTTATCTCTCCTTTAGTTGTTGAGAGATGTAAACTGGGGGCAATAAAGCAAAGCGAAAAGTGGCAGGTTGAGTTAGCTTCGGGATCTAAGGTGGTGGTCGAGAAGCTTGTGCAAGGTTGTAGGTTAGAGTTAGGGGCAATGTCGACTAAGGTGGACCTCAGAATTCTTCCACTTGGTTCTTATGATGTAGTCTTGGGCATGGATTGGCTAAGCTCACATCGTGCTTTGATTGATTGCTGCCGTAAAGCAGTACGGTGTGTGGATGATTTTGGTAAAGAGGTGGAAATTGTGGGTGTTCAGAGGCCTATCTCTTTGAGAATGATTTCAGCTATGCAGTTGAAAAGGTGTTTTCGTCAGGGTTGTCAGCTCTTTGCAGTATCAATTAGTGATCTTGAGTTGGAGGATAGTAGGGAGGTATCATTGAATGATTATCCTCTCCTTGCTGAGTTTTCTGATGTTTTCCCTAGTGAGATACCAGGTATGCC
Source organism: Sequoia sempervirens (assembly GCA_007258455.2). NCBI lineage: Eukaryota > Viridiplantae > Streptophyta > Pinopsida > Cupressales > Cupressaceae > Sequoia > Sequoia sempervirens. The sequence continues at coordinate 23,960 of VDFB02106404.1, read as the reverse complement.
TCCTAAGCGAGAGGTGGATTTCAGGATTGATTTGGTGCCTAGGGCTGAGCCTATCTCTCGGGCTCCTTACAGGATGACCACGCAGGAGCTCCAAGAGCTTCATCTGCAGTTAGAAGAATTGTTAGCTAAGGGGTTTATCCGCCCTAGTGTCTCTCCGTGGGGAGCACTAGTGATCTTTGTCAAAAAGAAGGATGGGTCTCTCCGCCTTTGTATCGATTACCGACAATTGAACAAGGTAACAGTAAAGAATCGTTATCCCCTTCCCAGGATTGATGACCTCTTTAATCAGATAAAAGGGGCAAAGGTATTTTCCAAGATTGACCTTAAATCAGGGTATCATCAGTTGCAGATAGCAGAGGCCGATATTCATAAAACTACATTTCGTACTCGGTATGGTCATTACGAGTTCACAGTGATGCCATTCGGGTTGACGAATGCACCTTCAGTCTTTATGAGTCTAATGAATGGGGTGTTTCGAACTTACTTGGATAGGTTCGTCCTCGTGTTTCTTGATGATATTTTGATTTATTCTAAGTCTATGGAGGAGCATGAGGTGCACCTAAAGCAGGTTTTGCAGTGTTTAAGGGACAATGAGTTGTATGCCAATCTGGCAAAGTGTGACTTTTATAAGACTGAAGTTCAGTATTTAGGCCATGTGATCTCTGAAGAGGGAATTTCTGTTGATCCTACTAAAATCCAGGCTATCATGGATTGGCCTGTGCCCACTAATGTCTCAAAAGTTCGCAGTTTCATGGGATTAGCTGGGTATTATCAGCGGTTCGTTCAAGGCTTTTCTAGGATTGCGCATCCTATCACATCACTTCAGTGGAAAGGAAAGAAATTTCTTTGGTCAGAGCAGTGTCAGTTAGCTTTCCAAACCCTGAAAGAAAAACTGACTAGTGCTCCAATTTTGGCAGTGCCGGATCCTTCAGGTGATTTCGTGGTTTGTACTGATGCCTCGTTGGAGGGTCTTGGAGCTGTATTGATGCAGGATGGGAGAGTGATTGCCTATGAATCTCGGAAGTTAAAAGATCATGAACTCAATTATCCCACACATGACCTTGAATTGGCCACAGTGGTTCATGCTCTTGTGAGATGGAGGCACTTTTTGTTAGGGCACTAGTTTGAGTTGCATACAGATCATCGAAGTTTGCAATACATCTTCACTCAGCCGAATTTGAATGCAAGGCAGAGGAGGTGGATGGAATTTTTGTGTGAGTATGATTTTGAGGTTAAGTATATTCAGGGTAAGGAAAATGTGGTGGCTGACGCTCTAAGTCGGCGTAGGCATGAGGTTTCTGCAATGTCTCTTGAGGTGGATTTGAAGAGTCAAATTCTTGCAGCCCTTCCATCAGATAGTTGGTATTCAGAGGTGAAAGCTGTAAGGCCTCTCCCTTTATGATAGGATTACAACCCCATTTATTTATGAACCTATGCTATTCTACTATGTGGATTAAGAGTGTGTCAAATGGGACGATACAAGATCCGACTATGTTGTGTCCCTATGTAATTGTAGTCATTTGATTCCAAGAGAAGATTAGATAAATTCTCACGTGAGTACTCTTGCAAGGTATGTGACTAAATCTACATTAATAGGTATTATAATTTTCCATGTTATATTGTGGTGCTAAGGTCCACATTAGTAACAACATTCTTATCATTTGATTCAAGTTGAGTTGAATGCCTTAGAATTGAATTAGTGCAAGTAACATAGTTGTGCATTACAATTTTTATTAATAATAAATCTATTATGTGGCTAAGGATCAATAGAGTTATGATTATTCGTCACGTAGTAAGGTAATGCTAACATCAGAAAAATTGATCAAATGCATGATCAATATAACCTCTAAATATACGTATATCTAGATTTTATTATAATCTTCTCCATATAACTCCTGAGCATATAAAGTTTTTACTATATGAAACCTTATTCTTTTAATTATCTATTATCGAATGAGCTGCTATACAAAGTTTACTATTACATTTTTTGGTAAAGCTATCGTGATCCTACAGTGATTAAAATATGAAAGAGTTATGTTAAAAAAAAAGAAAAGGAAAAGAGGAATTGACAACAATATTTTGATATTATAATTTCCCTTATTCCAGTGAGTAGCACTTCGAAGTGGAATACCATCAAAGCATTAATCAATATCCATCTCACTAGAATTTAATATCAAATATTGCCCCATACGTTAATATAATTTATGTTCATCATAAATTACAGTTACTAGCATTTAGCTTGGGTTCGCAGGCATAGTTAATGGTATAATGATGAAATGTAGGAAGAGATATCTAATCAGTATAATTATAAAATGTAAAAAGTGGTATTGAGTCACTCTGCATTGATTTATTTCACCTGCACAAAGGTTCATCACCTACAATTCAAGCTTCTTATTGGTAGGGAAATCGATATACCAAATCTGATTCTTTATCACAATGCAACTACTTATGCCAGCTATGAGAAATAAATGGCATGAAAGTAAATGCCACTAAGCTGATTGACGTGATGGGCATTGATGAGCCTTGGGTGGATTTAGTGCATGGGAAGTTGCACTTGGCCCTTGGATAAAATAATAGTCAACATTTAACTCAAGGCGATAATATTTGATCAATGAGTAGCATAGGCGACCTTTCAGAAGGTGGCATTAATGAAGATGTGGTGTGAGTCAGAGAAGGGAGATAGGAAACATCCATTCTTAAGGAGGTGGTTGATCTTCCACCTACAGCGCCAATTAATGAGAGGATTAAGAAAACTATTGTATTATGAAGAGGTGGAAGCCCAAATGCGGGGATGGGGGCAGATATGGTTTTGGATGATTTAAATCTCTCAGAGTTTGTTGGATTGAGAGTTTATTTTTCCTTGGCGTGCAATTGTGGGAAGGAATTTTTGTGGGAGGTAGTTGCAAGCGCCCTGATGGGAATATTCAAAAACTATGGTAGTGTTGTCAAGGCGCAGGAACTGTGTAACAACGCACCTAAAGTATATTCCATGGCATAGAGGGTGAGGTTGAGGGAGCGAGAGAAAGGAGAGGAATATATAAGCGATGGAAGAAAGTTGTGATAGGAGGTAGACAAAGCATCAGGATATTACCATGGCTCGGCTCATTCCAGGGGTGGGTGATGCATTTTTTTCTTTTTACCAGTTTTGGGCAAGTGAAAGTAGAGTTGTTCACCCCTACATACGGTGCCATTGTGCGCCAGTTTCTTACTGATTTCATACAGCTGGAAGTAAGCAAGCAGCTCGTTCACACGTATGTAATTAACTCTTATCATTTTCATTGTCTTAAATTTTATAAGATTGAAATTAATAAATGTTTACATTTGGCTGTATCAACTATACATTATTTCAAACTTTCTATGTGTTGGTTCAAATATCAGACCAAACCCTCTTCATGCTCGATGGCAGATGTATTCTCGCTATATCTTAAATCTGTTAACTTTAAGAAATGTTTGTTATACAAGAGAATCACCCAATTTACATGACCCTGGACTTTCACTGTTCACAGTTTAAATACCCTTCGAAATCCGTTTTGTGCATATCCTGTAATCACGACAATCCACGAGACCACCTCTCGTTCAGGTATTCTGCCAAACAGTTCGCTGTCCTCTCCACTGCCGCATTTTGTATGCATGTTTCTCTATGTTTTGATGGATGTTCATACCCTGTACAAAGCTCCCATTTTTGGCAACGAGTAGGGTGAATGACAGAAAATGCCACAAAATTTGGCTTTATACTTGCCGGCTGCATTTGCCTAAAAGTCTTTTTTTTGAAGCCTAATTAACAAATTCATTTTTTTGCATATCTTTCTTTCCTTACATTTCTTGATACCACATTTCATTGGGTATTATATCAAACAATTTCACGTATCCCCTCTTATCTATAATCCATCCAAGATAAAATTTATAAAGAAATAGAAAATCAACATAACTATAGTTCACGTTTGATTATATCATTGACTTTGCAAGAGACCCTGAAGTCTATTGACAAGAGATGTAAAGTGAATGAATAAGGCCTGTTCGTGTCTCCAAGTTTATATACTTGTTAACACACTTGAAGTGTAGCGTTATCTTAGTGCCATTATTTTTATTCTTATGGCATTACATTTGATATCAGAGCCTAGGTTGCAACACCGGGCACTCTGGGAATGACATGGGTCTCATAGCTTTGTATGTTCGAATGTTGTCGACATGTGAATCAACTAGAGTTTAAACTAAATCTAATCAATAAATTTTGAATAAACCCTCTGTTATAGGAATTAGAAGAGTTTTTTTTTATAGTCAAGCTTAACCATATGAGGCATTTAGCTAATGATAAATATCTAGAAGAAACACAATTTGGTGAAGACCGAACAAATGAGTTCATCTTGATTTTTGTAGATAATATGAATGTTGTGAAAGAGGGCAGTTTAATTAATAAGGATTATATGGACAAATTTACATTTTTATTTTATTTTATTTATTTTCGATTCTCTATTTTTAACTCTAAAAGGTAGGTAATATTAAACACAAAGCATCATAATGTCCAAAATTATGGAAACCTAAATTTTGTCACCTTGCACACACCCGTAGACTTGAAGGGACATTGATAATCTTTATAGAAATTGATTTATGCAATTATTATGAATGGTATAGTACAACTTGGGTAAGTTAAATAAAATTATTCTTGGTTATATAGTTAAACCTTGGGAAGTTATAAGCATTTCCAATGGTCATAGTAGGCTTAATAAAATTTGTTGTAGAAGTTTAATTAAATGTTTAACCTACTAAGCCTTATGCAATATTGATTTGAAATAAATGGCTAAATTTCACTCTATTGAGGGAGTAATACCTTTAATGACTAGATTAGAAATAACATAATTAATTTAGCAATCCCTAATCATAACTAGAGTTTTGATGGAAATGAAATCAAGGACACCACCTATGGAGTGATTGAGCTTTGCTCCATTTCAAGGCAATTACATGCAACTTAAGATCTTAATTTAGTTTCCAAAAGAGTCTTTTTATTTAGTACTTGAAAAAACCAAGAAATTTTCTTTTTGTTTGTAAGTAAAATTACATAAGTAATAAAATCCACTAGACTGGAAACCTTGTATTATGTAGAAAATCTAATTCAAATAAATGGAAAAAGTTACATCTTATCTTAAGGTAAATGGCGGAACAATAAACTTGTTTAAATACCTTCCTAAGTAAACAATTATCTAGAATATTTAAAGGAACCATAGAAAAACTACCCAACTTTCATCCTCAAATGTTTATAGACTAAATTAGCAAGCAAAAGGACATGATTATCTAAATTCAAGTCAAGGGTAAAAATACATGGAACGTCATAACTAGGATATGGGTGTTGAAATTTTGCTAATGTGGTGCTTAAATGAGTCCTTTGGTAGGTAGTTAAATTTTATATATATTCTTTTTAAAGGACCTTGTTAAACACGAATTGGTAAATAAAATACTATATATGGCAAGTTATTCATTTTGTCTTTCTAGAACATTCCCAAGGACTAAAGACTTGATAGTGTAGAAGTAAGAAAGTATAGATGTTAGAAAGAAATTAATAGCATATGCAAGTAGGTGTTGTACTTAAGATTTGTAGAAACTCTCTAGTGTTGGTTAATCAATTGTTAGTTTTACTTTTAATCCACTAATAGATCATGAGTGACTTATGGTGAAATATGTGAATGGAGAATTAAAGTATATGGATAGGAGTCATTAAAATTGACAAGTAAAATTTCTATTATTATTGTGTGTTACTACCCCTAGCTTATATTCACTTAAAAGAATGTATACACATGAGTACAATCAAGGAAAATTAAAGCTAGTTAAATTTCTAGTACTTTTTACTTCTCGGGTTGCCTTTGTGTCTTATAAAGTTTAGAGGAAATTGTAATCTTAAAAATGAAGAACATAGCAAGTTAGGTGATTCAATCCTAGGATATACAGTGCAAAGTTGTAAAGATATATGAAGGCTAATGCGTTACAATAAGTTGTTTAATATTTTATCTTGTATCTTATGCACTAATGGTAATATTTCCTTCTGATGCAATGTTCCAAAAGATTATGGTTGTCAAATTAATTTGTAACTAGGAACATCCTTGCAACATGTAGTGTAAACTAGAATGGAATTTCCCTTTTATCTAGACTCATTAGTAAACATAACAAATCTAGTTGAATGAAAATGAAAATAAAGCCTTGTCTGAACATAGAGATTTGACTTGACCAGATGTGTAACACAAGTACCAATTAATAAGATAAAGAGTGTGAAGCATTATGTATTTTCAAATCTACGAAGTTAGAGTAATATCTATGCTATAGATATATATCATCTAAAAAAATTCTCCTATTTATGCAAATGAGTAGATGTTAACAAAACAGTTAAAGTAAGTGATCATGTTGTAAAAGTAACCAAGTGTGTGTGGATGTAACAACATTTGTACTAGGGTGTGGTGAGCTACATAAAGTGTATGGTGTTGTGGCATGTCATGTGGAAAACTAGTATACGTGTTGTGCCCAAGTGTGAGATACAAGTTATTCAACTTGGGATAAGGGTGGTGGACGTCTAGTACGATCCCTTATGAGTACCCTTTGTGATGGACTTTATGTAAGTCGGCTAGTTGTGTGTTTATGTAAATGTGTTAAGTGTGTGGATGTGTATTTACTAAATGAAATGTGATGTATCCCCTTGTGTTAGTCTTATTTGTATGTTAAATGTGTACCCCTAGTGTTTGGTTCCCCCCTTATGGGAGTGTGATGCCAGCTAGTGTAAATAGGGGTTGAGAGGCACATGTTCTCCCATTGGAAAATTACGAGCTCAGGGCATTGTCCCTAATCCTGACAAAGGATCTATGTCGAGTCGTTGTAATCCTCCCATGGATGTTGATCGTGGCCTACTCCCCCACATATGAGAGTCATAATTGTTGGCTCATAGTGCAAACCTATTCCTTGATGTTTATAACCCATGGGTAAAGGATGGAATTTTATGGACCACCAGTTACTTATATTTATGTGGTCGGGGACCACCAGTGATTCATACTTATGCGGTCAGGGATCACCAATTATTCATATTTATGTGGTCAAGGACCACCAGTTACTTATATTTATGTGGTCAGGGACCACCAATGGTGCAGGCTTATGTGGCAAGGATCCACTAGTTATTCATTTTTATGTGGTCAGGGACCACTAGTTATTACATGCTATTATACTTACGTGGTTAGAGAACCACCATTCCTCTCCTCCCCTTAGGTGGCTTATCAAGTCACGTAGTGCTTGTGATGTGCAAATTTTATTGTTGAAATATGAATTATTTGTAATTCTTGATTGATGTTTTATTTTATTATACGCCAACAATGTGTAATTTTACATTTATTTAATTAGGCTGTCTAGACATTTGGAAGTTGTTATATAGTCTGATTTGCCTCAAGGACTTGTTTAATTTTTCCTTTGAATTACAATTGGAATGTTGCAATGTAGCTACAATTTATCTTTATTTTGTTTCTCTCTTGAATTCATAGTTCCCTCTTTGGGAGTTTTATTGAATCTTTGGTTTATGATCTTGTGTTATTTAGTTTGAGGCTTTCTCCTTGGTTGCAAATTGTTGGCATGTGTGGTGTAATGTGGAATCTGTAAACTGCCATATCCCGGGGGGTTCCCTAGCAAGTCGTATAGGGGAGTAGATGCGCTGAGGAATTATTTTGAAAGGGGATTGTAAATGGGACCGGTATGGGACGGTCATTAATCCATTCTTCCCTTCGTTCTATTATTGTTATTATCTGTATGGAGGATTCCTTAGAGAAGGACCTCGAGATCATCTTCCTGATTTGCGATGGTATCCAGGAATATCCATCCTTGTAAAGCCCATTGTGTGAGCCTTATGTTGTAAATTGTGACTGTATGAGGATAGGCACACCCATTTGGGAAGAGCATCCTTTGTATGAGGATAGACACACCCATTGGGAAGAGCATCCTTGCTACTATTTTGTGTACATGTGAAATCGAAAGTAAATGCAATGTGGCATACCTGTGAACTATGTGTGAAAGTAACAAATGATTCAAGTTAATGTTGTTTGAGATATGGTATGAGTGCCATAATTGAGACATGGTATGAGTGCCATGATTATAAGGTAAACCACTCCTTTAGGATCATATTTGGACAAAATGTGAAGTTGATAACTCTTGAGACATGTTTGGGACATTTGAGAAAAGACATTTTCTAATAGTAAGAATGCTATAAAGATTTGGAGATGTATTAAAGGATGCTTAAATTTATTGATATACTATTTAATTTAGTTGAAGATAGTTGCATGGGTAAAAATTTATAGTTGCATGAATGGTTGTTAACCTTGTATTATGTTATATATTGCGAACATATTCGATAAAAGTTCTATTTTAGTAGTTAGGTGCTAAATTCATGAAAGTAATGTCTCTTATGTGTCCTTTTCAGTCTATTTTTGTTATCAATTCTATGAAACAATTATTGTATATTTGATACCCTGTACGCTTGCTATGGTTAGTTCCAAGTGGCTACACTATGTGGACTTTCCTTTGGCTAATTGTTTGAGCAATTATTAATCATTGTGACTATTGTTCTATAAATTATGATGTTGTATAGAGATGTTGTATGAGATTGTGTGAATATTTCTTTGATCCAATTAAAATAACAAAAATGCATGTTCCTAATTATTGTTTTGATTTCCTTTATCAACGAAATAGAATAATTTGGACAATCAGTTATCATGTGTTGTAATAACGCTATTAAGTTCCAACATCTGAAGACTTCCAGGAGGAAGTCTATGTAAGGGGGGGAGGATGTAAGGCCTCTCCCTTTATGACAGGATTACAACCCCATTTATTTATGAACCTATGCTATTCTACTATGTGGATTAAGAGTGTGTCAAATGGGACGATACAAGATCCGACTATGTTGTGTCCCTATGTAATTGTAGTCATTTGATTCCAAGAGAAGATTAGATAAATTCTCACGTGAGTACTCTTGCAAGGTATGTGACTAAATCTGCATTAATAGGTATTATAATTTTCCATGTTATATTGTGGTGCTAAGGTCCACATTAGTAACAACATTCTTATCATTTGATTCAAGTTGAGTTGAATGCCTTAGAATTGAATTAGTGCAAGTAACATAGTTGTGCATTACAATTTTTATTAATAATAAATCTATTATGTGGCTAAGGATCAATAGAGTTATGATTATTCGTCACGTAGTAAGGTAATGCTAACATCAGAAAAATTGATCAAATGCATGATCAATATAACCTCTAAATATACGTATATCTAGATTTTATTATAATCTTCTCCATATAACTCCTGAGCATATAAAGTTTTTACTATATGAAACCTTATTCTTTTAATTATCTATTATCGAATGAGCTGCTATACAAAGTTTACTATTACATTTTTTGGTAAAGCTATCGTGATCCTACAGTGATTAAAATATGAAAGAGTTATGTTAAAAAAAAAGAAAAGGAAAAGAGGAATTGACAACAATATTTTGATATTATAATTTCCCTTATTCCAGTGAGTAGCACTTCGAAGTGGAATACCATCAAAGCATTAATCAATATCCATCTCACTAGAATTTAATATCAAATATTGCCCCATACGTTAATATAATTTATGTTCATCATAAATTACAGTTACTAGCATTTAGCTTGGGTTCGCAGGCATAGTTAATGGTATAATAATGAAATGTAGGAAGAGATATCTAATCAGTATAATTATAAAATGTAAAAAGTGGTATTGAGTCACTCTGCATTGATTTATTTCACCTGCACAAAGGTTCATCACCTACAATTCAAGCTTCTTACTGGTAGGGAAATCGATATGCCAAATCTAATTCTTTATCACAACGCAACTACTTATGCCAGCTATGAGAAATAAATGGCATGAAAGTAAATGCCACTAAGCTGATTGACGTGATGGGCATTGATGAGCCTTGGGTGGATTTAGTGCATGGGAAGTTGCACTTGGCCCTTGGATAAAATAATAGTCAACATTTAACTCAAGGCGATAATATTTGATCAATGAGTAGCATAGGCGACCTTTCAGAAGGTGGCATTAATGAAGATGTGGCGTGAGTCAGAGAAGGGAGATAGGAAACATCCATTCTTAAGGAGGTAGTTGATCTTCCACCTACAGTGCCAATTAATGAGAGGATTAAGAAAACTGTTGTATTATGAAGAGGTGGAAGCCCAAATGCGGGGATGGGGGCAGATATGGTTTTGGATGATTTAAATCTCTCAGAGTTTGTTGGCTTGAGAGTTTATTTTTCCTTGGCGTGCAATTGTGGGAAGGAATTTTTGTGGGAGGTAGTTGCAGGCGCCCTGATGGGAATATTCAAAAACTATGGTAGTGTTGTCAAGGCGCAAGAACTGTGTAACAACGCACCTAAAGTATATTCCATGGCATAGAGGGTGAGGTTGAGGGAGCGAGAGAAAGGAGAGGAATATATAAGCGATGGAAGAAAGTTGTGATAGGAGGTAGACAAAGCATCAGGATATTACCATGGCTCGGCTCATTCCAGGGGTGGGTGATGCATTTTTTTCTTTTTACCAGTTTTGGGCAAGTGAAAGTAGAGTTGTTCACCCCTACATACGGTGCCATTGTGCACCAGTTTCTTACTGATTTCATACAGCTGGAAGTAAGCAAGCAGCTCGTTCACACGTATGTAATTAACTCTTATCATTTTCATTGTCTTAAATTTTATAAGATTGAAATTAATAAATGTTTACACTTGGCTGTATCAACTGTACATTATTTCAAACTTTCTATGTGCTGGTTCAAATATCAGACCAAACCCTCTTCATGCTCGATGGCAGATGTATTCTCGCTATATCTTAAATCTGTTAACTTTAAGAAATGTTTGTTATACAAGAGAATCACCCAATTTACATGACCCTGGACTTTCACTGTTCACAGTTTAAATACCCTTCGAAATCCATTTTGTGCATATCCTGTAATCATGACAATCCATGAGACCACCTCTCGTTCAGGCATTCTGCCAAACAGTTCGCTGTCCTCTCCACTGCCGCATTTTGTATGCATGTTTCTCTATGTTTTGATGGATTTTCATACCCTGTACGAAGCTCCCATTTTTGGCAACGAGTAGGGTGAATGACAGAAAATGCCACAAAATTTGGCTTTATACTTGCCGGCTGCATTTGCCTAAAAGTCTTTTTTTTGAAGCCTAATTAACAAATTCATTTTTGTGCATTTCTTTCTTTCCTTACATTTCTTGATACCACATTTCATTGGGTATTATATCAAACAATTTCACGTATCCCCTCTTATTTGTAATCCATCCAAGATAAAATTTATAAAGAAATAGAAAATCAACATAACTATAGTTCACGTTTGATTATATCATTGACTTTGCAAGAGACCCTGAAGTCTATTGACAAGAGATGTAAAGTGAATGAATAAGGCCCGTTCGTGTCTCCAAGTTTATATACTTGTTAACACACTTGAAGTGTAGCATTATCTTAGTGCCATTATTTTTATTCTTATGGCATTACAAAAGCTGAGGTAGAATCAGGTAGAGCTTCGGAGGGGAAATTTGTTGGTTATTCGTTAGATTCGGATGGTGCTTTCCGTTTCTCTGGACAGTTGTATGTACCTTCTTCGGAGGGTCTTTGTACATTGATTTTGGCAGAAGGTCATCGGGCGCCTTACGCAGCACATCCTGGAGTTAAGAAAATGTATGCGGATCTTCGGTCGCTCTATTTTTGGTCTGGAATGAAGCGGGATATCGCCGACTTTGTGGCTCGATGTCTTGAATGTCAGAGAGTGAAGGCTGAACATCATCACCCAGCAGGATTGCTACAGCCTCACCTTGTTCCGGAGTGGAAATGGGATGTTATTTCCATGGATTTCATTGTTGGGTTGCCTATGTCATCTAGACGACATGATGCTATTATGGTCACAATTGACAGATTGACTAAGGTAGCTCACTTTTCTCCTGTTCGATCATCATATACAGCATCTTATGTTGCTAAGGTGTTCATGAATGATATAGTTAGATTACATGGGATACCGCGGAGGATCATTTCTGACAGAGATCCGGTATTCACGTCTGCATTGTGGACATCTTTGCAGCAGTCTTTGGGAACGAAATTGAATTTCAGTTCTGCTTATCATCCTGAGACTGATGGACAAACTGAGAGAGTTAACTAGGTGCTTGAGGATATGCTTCGTATGTATGTCATGGATCAGCAATCACGTTGGGAGGACTATCTGTACTTGGTTGAGTTTGCATATAACAATGGGTACCATAGCTCTATTGGTATGGCTCCTTTTCAGGCTTTGTATGGTCGTCCTTGTCGTACTCCTCTAAGTTGGGATCGATTGGAGGACAGGGTGCTTCTTGGGCCCGAGATGCTTAGAGATATGGAGCAGCAGGTGTCTCGCATTCGGGAGCATCTTGTAGCTGCCCAAGATAGACAGAAGAAGTATGCTGACGCTCATAGAATTGATCGGCAGTTTGCAGTTGGGGATCGGGTTTTCCTTCGAGTGCGTCCGCAGAAGAGCCCAATTCGTTACGGAAAGGGTTCGAAGCTTGCGCCTCGTTTTGTTGGACCCTTTGAGGTGTTGGAGCGGATTGGACCTGTTGCTTACCGTTTAGCTTTGCCACCCAGTTTGTCGCGGATCCACGATGTATTTCATGTTTCTATTCTTAGACCATATTTTCCTGATGTTACTCATGTTTTGGATTGGAATGCTCTTCAGGTCGAGGACGGGAAGCTGGCACTCGAGCCCGTGGCCGTGCTTCAGCATCGGCGACTTACCCTCAGAGGCAGAGAGATTGATCAGGTGCAGGTTCAGTGGGACCCAAATGATGAGACTTCAGCTACTTGGGAGGATGCCTCTCGTATCAGGGATTCTTATCCTTATCTTTTCACTGGCTTCCAGGAGTAAGCCGAATTTTAGGGGGGGAGGATGTAATACCCCTCATATTACTGCTTGACCTTTGACATTCACTGTGGTTTTGTTTGGCACATTGTGATTTTGGTTGATACTGTTGCTATTATGTGTGGTAGCTTAGACTATTACTATACTCTTATGATGCCATGGATATTGTGATGACATTTTATTATGATCATTTGATGGAGTTATTGGAATGTAGTAGACTATAGAATAGTAATTTATGATGTGGTGCAAAATTATAATGCTTTATATGATGATATGTTTTGGTGAGGGAACAGGTAGCATCACTCGTTCGCGAGCGCCCTGCTACGCTGTGAATCCTCCTCACAATGCTTTGATTTTATGTATGTGTATTGTATATCACCTTGTTGGATGCAGGCTTTGCAGGAATAAGACTCGATTCCACCTATTTCGATAGGTCTGGGCGAGCATTGAGCCAACCCAACGGCAGGAAGTTGAATATTTAAGGTGACATGAAAAGTAACTCTGCACCAAGGTGTCAACAGTCTTGTATCTTCTTGGTTTGTGTGTATTGGTCACATTCATTTGTGTAGTAACATTGGTCTTTGTATGATTTTATGATTTGTCTAAAGTGGTGAATGGTCTTATGTGGTAAATTAAATAATTAAGTAATTAATAAAATAAAAACATAAAATAATAATTAAATATGGCAATGAGTAAATATTGTAGTAATAAAAATATTTCATTTATTTTGAGTCTCTCAATGGTTGATTTTAATAAGTAATTATTTAATAAAGAATTGTGGAGATGATGAATATTTATATATTTGTTTAAATAAAAGTTCATGTTTGTGAATTTAAAATTATTTAGTTTTAATCAAATACATGAAAAATGAAAAATGAAATATGGAAAAGGCAACAAAAGGAATTAAGGTTAAATATTATTTGGATTATTCTTGAAATGTGACCTCTGGTATTCACGGGAAGAGGAATTGAAAGGATTCCTGGGCATGGAATTTAAGAAGGGTTTTTCTTTGTTTGAGGGGATTGTTTGAATGCTGGAGGAATTTTATTTCCAATTATTTTCTGTCCTTAGTTATTTTTCTGTTTCTGGAGAATTGGTGAAGAGGAAGGAAGATTTGGATCTGTTGCTGGAAGATTGGCAGGAAGGAATTAGTGCAGCAAGAGGATCAAAGCTTCTTCAATTTTCTGCAAGCGAAGGACGCCAGGTTCTTTTCTTTTAATTAATTATCTTCTGTTAAAATAGGAATTGCCCCTGTGAATGAAATTTGTATTTAGGGTTGAAAATTAAATAATGGTAGGAAGAAAATTCATTGGGGTTACAGTTTAATCAAAGGAAATTTTAGCAGGGAATTGGGATTTGTTATTCATTTAATAGAATCTTCTGTGGGTTTTGGGCTGTTCATTTAAAAAGGGGGTTTTATTTCAATCTGGAAATGAATAGTAGCTTTATTGTCTCATTTGTTTTTTTTTTTTTTAAATATATATTTATAAAAAAAAATACATACTTGGTTAAGAACAATTTCCCTTCAATGAAATTCTGGACTGTAATATTTGTGTTATAAAATATTTTCTTTGTACTGAGTACAGTGTTTATTTTATTTCTGATTTTGAAATGCCCAGATTTTTAATAAATATGTATATATATATGTATATATATATATATATATATATATATAGTATATATATATATATATAGAGATATATATATATATATATATATATATATATATATATATATATATATATATATATATATATATATATATATATCTATACATATATATATTCATATATACATATATATATATATATATATTCATACATATGTAAAATAGTGAATAAAAGAAATTAAATTTATTGAATTTTTATATTCCCATTTAATCGGTAAAAAATCAGATAAATTTTTTGGGGAAAATTATTTTATATTTTATATGTTGTTTACTGGCTGTGTGGGGGTTGCCTTGCCTTCCGCATTCACCCCTCACTTATTCCTGGGTAGACAAGCCTCATGATCACTTAGTCCATAGATCAGTTTGAGGCCCTGTAGGATCGCTTGAGCAAGCCCAGATCGCCTACCAACAGAAGTTTCTCGTAAGTTTGTGGTGGCAGTTGGGGAATTGCAATTCTGTTTGAATTTAAATGTAATTAAATTCTGCTAATATGCAAATTTTTATATTTTTAATTGTATGATTTTTTTATAAATATATATATATATATGTGTGTGTGTGTGTGTGTATATATTTATATATATAAATATAGTAACATATATATATTTATATGTATATAAATATATAAATATATAAATATAAATATATAAATATATCAATATATATATGTATATATATATTTATATTTATATATACATATTTATTAATTTACTTATTCTGATTCCTCCGATTTATCCATTACTGTATTATTTAACTAATTTAACTGTTATAAAATAAATAAATAAATACGTTCTGTTTCCTTTCTAATTTATTTATATATTCTATTAATTTAACTGTTATTAAAAATATATATATATATATATGTAGATTCTGTTTCTTTTCTGATTAAAAATAAAGCAGAATTTGTTACAATGAAAATAATAGTAAAATAGAAAAAAATATGTCTTATGGATTTGTTAAATTATAACTTTGAGTGGGTATTGTTAGCAGAAAAATCATTTACGAAAGTAAAACAGCATTGTTTATTTATTCTGGTTTTAGTATGACTGTATTTTAGGAATGGAATTTATTTTGTAATCTACTTTGGAATTAAATAAGTTATCTCTTTTATTTATATTCTTGAAATTAAATCTTGTTGCATTATTGGGTTTGGGACTTTGATTAATTCATCGATGTGGGAACCCTTTTTGTGTTAACACTTTAGTCTTCCAGAGGATGTTGGTTTTGTTTGAATTTTTCATCTTGAGTTCTGTTGAGTTATATTTTGTTGAGTTATATTTTATTGATGGGGTGTACCAAATTTACAAGATTATGTTATGGTGTTAAATTGCGAGATGGTCTATGCCTCGTATGTTGCTTTTGTTGTTGTATTTTGACGTTTATGATTGGCATGGTACAACCCCTGTTTCCTCTTGGTTTTGGTTGGGTCTCTAGGGAGAGTGGCTCCTCGTGGGGGCTGGCGCCCCGTTTAAGGGGAAGGGCTCAGGATAACCCACGAGTGAGTTAGTAATCAAGTGAAAACCTAATAATTAACCTAGGAGGGTTGGGTAGTAACAACATTACAAGATTTAAAATATGGATGCCTCGTCTTCATTAGTGCTTTTGCATGCTAATGGAAGGCTGAGAAGGCCGTGGTCGGCAAGGTTGTAAGCTCATCCTCTCGAGAGGATTATGGCTCCGCATTAGTCACCCTATGGACCGGCGCCTCCAGTTGGGAGGAAGAGCACAGGACAGCCATAGATGGGACCGGCGCCTCCAGTTGGGAGGAAGAGCACAGGACAGCCCATGTAGGACTATGCGATGACACTCTCCCCTAGTTGCCCATGTGTTTGCGTTATTGTGTTCCTCTAGAAATGGGTTATGGGAGTTGTTTTAGATTGTCATTTGAATTGATTTAAATTGAGTTATGATTATTGTTCTGATACATCTTTAGCATGTGTTGTATGATCTCACTTATATTTGATTTACGATCTTGCATCTTTATGACATTGTGATATGATGTTATTGGTTGCTCATTTTAATCGGTGTATTGTGTGATGGATCTATGTTGGTACTTTTTGTATGGTTGTACTTTTGTTGTCATTCTTGGTCGGAGTTACTTCTCTGTCACCTCTTAGCATGGGGGTGGTCAAGTGGAACGTGCTCCGCACACCGTTGGGTTCCCCATCAGCGTTCGTGGCTTCAGTCTCATCCAGTTGAAGATCTATTCCAGTTGATCTCCTTGTATTTTGATAAGCTTGTGAATTGTATTCATCCCACATGTTTGGGATTCATGATGTAACTATATTGATGATGTAAAATTTAAAGGATGTTGTAATCTACTTTATAACTTTATTTGGCTATGTAATTTCTTATGGGTTTATCTTATGTTGGACTCTATGTATGTATCTATCTTATGTTGTCATTTATAGTTCTTTTGATATCTTATGAGATGATGTTTAGTAATGTCTATTTTCGAAGTGACCTCGTGGGCCCCAAAGGACATAGTTGTTTACGTGTTTGTGTTTAAATGGAATGAAGTATATAGGTATGTATATGATCATTTAATATTGGTATGATGATTATTTATCTTTCTTAAAAAAAAAAAAATATTTGCGTTTTTTTGTTGTTTGTTCTTTGGGGCTTGCACGGCGGGCGTTACAAAAAAGGTACAACAAAGGCATTGTCTAGTCTAAGCATAAGGAAGTGTGACTTGTAATTTGTAAAACATGAGCTAATGTTGAAGTACAAGAGGTTTTCAATATAGCAAAATAAATTTGAAATCATAAGAAAGGAAGTTCAATTTTTCAAGTTTTTTTTTTTTGGTATTATATTAAATTTATAGAATTATTTAGTTATTTAATATGCGAGTATGACTTTTAAGTTAAAATATTTTTAGATGAGAGTTAAGGATTAAGGGTATTGATTCTGTTACAGTTATTTAGGGTATGATTATATCTTCATCTGTTATGATATTGGAGTCTTGCACTCATTCAAATTTGATTTTTGATAGACTGATTCAAAACTATTCTGCTTCATTAAAAGCTCAAAGACTTGTTTGACGTTAAAAAAATTCTATGCAAACAATTAGAATGAATAGATATTGATGTTTTGATTATTATATAAATGAATCATGACATTATAGATAAAAACTCTTTTTAATTAAACAAGAAAAATCAATCTATCAAAATCACTTAAAAATAAAATCCAATTCAATCATACTTTCAAATATGTAAACCTTACCCTAAATCTTTTAATAAGAAATGGAATCCTTGTAAACCCTAACACTTGATTTGATTAAAATATGGGTATGTTTTACTTATATTAAGGCCCCTTAGATTCTATATTGACATGAATTTTTAATATTAAAACATGTGGTGAATCACATTTGGAAAACCTTTCTTTTTAAGTGACAAGCTAAAGTAGACAAGGTATCAAAATAATGGTGGTGGTGTTTGTAAAAGTAATGCTAGTTTTTTACACGCTAAGCATGTTCTTTAAATGTCATTAAATTGTTTGTACATAAAGACTAAGGAATGATCATGCAAAAATTGTTGTTTTACTTTTTAAAAGAGTATTTTTAATGATCAAATTGTTTTATAGAAATTATTTAAAAACAAGTGCTTGCCTTTATTATTTTTAGCATTTTTGTTCATGCACATGTTATTTATATTATATGTTATTATTTTAATAATGTTAAGAAATGTAATTATAATGGTAGTAAAGAATGGATTGCAATATTGTGAGTTTATTCATTAAAAATTTTATTGATGATTATTTACTAGATTCTTAATTAAATATTAAAGATGGGTCCTCCATTGTATGGGCTTCGAGTGTCTGTGGTCTTAATTATTCCTAGCAAACAAAGTCAGAGGTATTAAGGATGCCTCCATGAATATTTTGTCTAAAGAGTCAATTTCTCCTAGAATTATATGGAATTTGGTGGTAGTGGAGAAGTCTAATCAAGTGAGAAAGCAAGTGTCAAAGACAATGACTACCCAAATGCAATGAATGAACATTATATTGTGTGCAAGTGAATACGATACTCTTTGAGTAAATAAGTGTTGTGTGAGGAAGAAATTTTTTATCAAAGAGGTCTAATATGTAGATTTAATGCTTATAACTTAGACTAGCCAATCTCCATGCATGGATTACAAAAAAACTAGTCTACATAAATTAGAGGAATAGTAGAGATATGTTCAAGCACTTAAGGTTTCTTTTTGTTGCTATGTCAAATGATAGAATTTAGATCTTATATCTTAGAGAATGGACCTTGAATTTGGAAAAGGGATGTTTTTTTTTATAAAGTCATAGTTTCGAAACTTTCAATTTGATGATGAAGACATTTTTGGTTATGCACGTTTGAATTAGGCTCTCATATCTTCCACTTCAATTTAAGAGGATGCTTGTTTTTAGGGCATCGATAATATGTTAGGGAGGTTTTTGTTTATAGATCTGAAACCAAATGGTTTGATTCACTAAATATCGGGGAGAATTTAGGTAGAGTTAGGTATCTCAAAAGGTTTACTTGATGAAATATCACTTAAGGAAAAAGATATAATTTTTGGAAGCAAGTTATAAATTATTAAATATTTCAATCTCTTGTCATAGGTGTTTGCAAGTAGGGCACATAGTAATTGAGTGTAATATTGAGAAACATAAATCCTCGAAGCAATCTACATGGTGGCAAGGGTCTTACTTCTCACATTTATCGGTCAAACAAGGTGAGTCTTCATAGGATTCGGTCTCAAATGATACACATGTCAATGAGAAGCAAGTAGCTTTTGATGTAGCACCCCTCCATTTTGGCTCTTTTGATCGTACAGTGTTTGCTTTGTTATGCTTTGTTCTACTATTACTTTGACTATGGTACTTGGTTACTATTTGATCGCTAACTGTAAAGCGATGTGAATGTTATATTTTTATGTGATGGTATTTTACTCTGATGTTATCATTATGGTATGCTTTGAATTAGCCTAGTAGATATTTGAATTAATGATGCTTTATGTTGTTGATTATATTATTGATGTTAGATTCATCAGTTAGTAATTTTGTATTGGTGAAGGGGATAGGATTGTACCACTCCCTTGCGAGCGCCCTACGATTCTGAGATTTCTTCTTCACAGTGTGTTTTATAATGATATATATATATATATGCATGTTCGGTATACTCTTTGTTCATAGGTTGACAAGTACAGGACATCGACTCCACCTAATTTCATAGGTTTGAGTGTGTCCATTGGCCAATGGTATTTGATTGGGAGATAGTAGCTAGGTTTTGTGTGCCAAGTCATCACCCTAGTCATAGTGTGTCGTCGGGTTTTAGTCGGGTTAAGTTGCTTCTTTGTTGTTCATCTCTGCTTGATTTATTTAATTTCAAGTTGAAAAAAGGTAAATAAATGACTTTTTGTATTAGGTTGTTTATTAAATAAATTTAGTTGTAGTGTTAGAAATGTTAATTTATTAATTAATTTAATTTAATTAATAAAATAATCTAATCTTGGATTAGATTTATTTTATGGATTATTTAAATTAATTGTGTGGAATTAAATCAAGTTATTCATTTTGGAAATTATAAGTGTTAAATTCCTTTTGAATTGAATTTTTTTTTAAAAGTGTTAAAGTTGTTTTGAAAAGAAAATTTTTAAAGTTAAATGCTTTTTGGAATGAAAATGTGTAAAAGCATTTAAATTCATTTGAAAGAAATTTTTGAGAAATTTAAAAATAAAATAAAGAAATAAAGTCATGTTGAAAGAAATTTGTTTTTTGTTTTAAAATTTTCAAAAAAAACAAAATATCTTCAAAATAGATAGGGGAGCAATAACTATGGTGGATGGGATATTTTAGGGTATATTGACCAAATTTGGGGAAAAAATAGAAGGGGTTTTTTATTCTTGAAAATTTGGCTGAGGAAGAAAGAAAGGATTTTTTCTTATTGTGGATGCACTTGGGATTGGAGTGAAGATTTGAAAAGGTTTTTGAAAGAATTGGAATTGCAACTCAACACCAGATTCTCCTTCAAGCTTCAAATAGGTTTTTCTTATTTCTTTTATTGTTTTGAAAATCTGTTTTTAGTTTTGAAAACTTGTTGCAATCATTCTTGAAAACCCAATTGAAATCTTGAAGAAATTTAGATTTTTTGTAGAAAAACAAAACTTGCAACAAAAATCTTCAATTTTAACAATAGAAAAATGGAAAGAATCAAAATGAAATTTGAAAATATCTATTTGAGAGTTGAAATGTTTCATATCAAATTGAAATTGAAACCAGGAAATTGTGTTTGAAAAATTAGTTTTATTGTAAATTTTATGTAGAAAAGTTGCACAATTTGATTGTAAAACAATGGAAATATATATGTGTGTGTGTGTGTGTATATATATATATATATATATATATGAATTTTCTTTCTGGAGAAATTTTCTTTTCTTTGTTTTTTTAAAAAAAAATTACATAGAAAATTTTGTGCAGGGGAGGTTTGTTTTAATTTTTATTAAAAATAAAATTTAAATAAAAATATGTTTTATTGGGTATTTAGGGTAATACGGAAATTATCGCCACAAAAAATTTCACTAGTTGGATGGCTGCCTGTATAGCCGCCTCCACGCCCCAGGGAACGTCACACAAGCAACAAGAAATTAATAAGGAAGTTGTACACTGGGTACGCTGGCCCTCCCTATGGGGCCATGCACAACACAAAAAAAAGGAATCTATTTTAAAAAAATTTATATTATATATATAATATAATATATATATATATATAATAATTATATAACATATATATATATTATATATTATGTGTATACATATTATAATATTCATTTAACAAATTTTTTTATTATTATTTATATATATCATGCATATTATATATATAATGTATATATTATGTATTTTTAAATAATAATTATATATTTAAATATATATATATTGGTATATACATTGAGTATATATTTTCATATGTATATTTAATATATATTTATATTTAAATATAAATTATTTTAAGATAATTATTGTTATTTTAATAGAAGCAAAAAAGTTGATTTTATAATCAAATGATTTTATTTAAAATTTGATTTTGAATAGTATGTATGATTGAGAAACATGGAATTAAATTATTTTTTTAAATTTCTCAACGTTGCAAATTTAATTTTAATTACTTTTGAGTATTTGCAAATAATGTTATTATTTTAATTGTTATATGCAATATGTTATCACGTTGCTTGGATTTAGGAAATCCTAAAGTAGGTTATTGAATTATTGGTTGTCCTTTCGTCATGATCTCTCTCTCTCTTTCTTGATGTTGGGAAATGGAGTTATTTGTTATGTAAGCCTTCTAGATTGGGTTTTCTTTTAATTTCATGGGTTGTCGTAAAATGTTAGTCAACCTTGGTATAGTCATGGGTAGTGCGTATAGATGTATCCTGTTGTTTTAGCCGATTTTCACAAACGGGGATGGTTTGTGCCTCCTTTGGATTAGGAGTGGATTATGTGATTTGTGCCTCCTTTGGAAGGAATGGATTATGACTTTTGTTGCCTCCAGTGTTTGGAGTGAGTTTTCATTATGTGTTCCTCTTAGAGTTGGAGTTATTGTTTATCTTGTTTGTATGCCCTTTAGCACCCTTGGTGATTGGTTTTGTGTTGGTTTGTTGTCAAGTAGAAGAGTGGCTTCTGTTAGGCACCATAGCCCAAAGAGGTAAATTGGGTAACCTTCGGAGGTGGTTTAATCAAGTGATAACTAAAACAATATAATTAGAAGTTTGGGTAGTATTTCACACTAATCAAGATAATTTAGCCTCACTCATAGACACAAGTGCTAGTATAGGCTTGGGATGAGTGGGAAGCCCTAGAATGGCAAGGTCATCTATCTTGTCTTTACGAGAGGTATTTGATTCCGCATGAGTGAGTATGGGGGTCGGGATTTGGTTGAGGCCACCAAGACAACCCATAATGGGGGCCAGAGCCTATGAAGATTCCCAAAGGATATCCCATGTCAAGTTGTGTGATTACTCTTTCTACGACAATAGTTGGTATTAGGTTTTATGTGTATGGTCTTCTTATCATACTCGATCTGTTTTATTTTTGGAAGCAATGTGACTAATGTTAGCGATGTTAGAGTTGTACTTGTGTTAATTCTTATGGTTGTATGGTTCATGTGATTGGTTGTGTCAGTGTGAGTTAGCATGTGTCTAGAGGTTGATGGTCTTGTATAGGATTCCTTGTTACTATCTCCTTGCATGGGGGGCGAGCCTTCGGGTATCACATGGTTGGGTGGAACGTGCACCTTATTCTGTTGGGTCGTTTTCTTGTTCGTGTAGATGAAATTTCTAGTTGGAGAACTCGTGGGATCCAGATTCATTTCATGCTTTATTTATTTCAATTGTTATTGTAATTTATTACCCCTCATTTGTTATTGAGGTGGAACTGTGTAATATGTAATCATGCTTATTGGATTTACCTTATTTGGGGAATGAGAATTGTAATCGTATTGTAAATTATCGTTAATTGCAAACATGTGGTATCTCTTATGCTTTGATGTAATTTTATCATGTATGAAATGTATGTGTATTTAATTTATTAAGTAATTAAATGTTATGGTTTCAATTCATGTTTCTTGTTTGGGTTTTAAGTAAACTCAGTCTCATAACCTTAGGGGTTGTTGGCAATGGGTAGTGAACTTGCATGTTAATTGTACTTAAACAAAAAAAAAATAGTTCATTTGAGTAGTTAATTGCAACTTCCCCTAGGGTTGCGTGGTGGGGCGTTACACTTGATATACATGGGATGATGAAGAAAATGGTTACAGTTCTTTCTCTATTGCCACCAAAATACTCAAAAATTATTCATTCTCCAAATACCCAAGTAGAAAAGACAAGAACTAGTTAATTTAGTAAGTTTGTTGGGTTCCCATGAGGAACCAAAGTCAAAAAGGGAATTACAACCATTATTGTGCCCTATGAAGTTGAAGTTGACCTCAAGTAGGTTTTCAAAGACTAGTTGGTCTTCTAAACTATCAAATGAAAAAGAATAGGGTGTAAGCACAAATCTTGTTGTTAGAAGAGTGGGGTGTAAGCACAATTTTTTTTGTTAGCAACAATCAATCAACCTTTATATATATTGCTCTCTTCTTCAAAATATGAAGAGACTAAGCAAAAGCTAACAATAGAAATTTGGTTAGTAATAAAAAGCCTTCTAATTATATGATGCAAAAAAAATTATAGTAAAAAAGGCAATTTGTTTAAATAAATAAAAAATTATTCCAACTATGATTGGAATGACTTAATATAGCAAGTTTTGTAATTGTCTAACATTAGTATTGTTGTTGGTTAGAATAGAACCCTATAGATTGAATCTTAATATTTTATTTTTAAATTAATTATTTAATTTTAATTATTTAGTATAA
>VDFB02106402.1:0-13487 GCA_007258455.2 Sequoia sempervirens | reverse complement strand
CGCTTAAATTGAGGAAGACTTTGGTTTGAACTCAAATTGCATTGTGGAACTCTACTTGCCCAATCTAGGCGTAGATTTTTGAGAGGATCTTTATGCTCTTGTTTTGTACAACTCTTATTGAGTTTACATGCTCATTAATTGTCTATTAATTGTAGCAAGTGAAGGAGAGTTAAATGAGAGTTTTGTGCAACTTGTGAAGAAGGATTGTTGAAGGCAAAGGAAGCATATCAATCAAGGATTGATACATAATTATTGTAATTTTTTTGTAAGGTTAAATAATACAAGCACTACTAATTTTGGTGGTGGAGTTTTTTCTTGAATGGGTTTCTCCACGTATATGCTGTGTCACTTCTATCTTCTTGTCTCATTCTTCTACAATCTTTTGTCTCTTTCTACAATTGGTAAAATTGATCTAAATAGATAATCATACACAAAGAATTGTGACAAAGAACACAATTAAATCTACAGTCTCATAGGTTTACAAGTTTTAAGCTACAATTTTACCTTCATTTTCAACGGTTTTGAGGCTAGATAATATAGGTTTCTAAGAGGAACTCAAGGTCCACCCTCTATTGTGATTAAGATTCAATTGGTGATTATTATCTCAATGACTTCCTTAAGCTTTCTTTTTAAAAAGTTACTTTCTATGGATAAGATTTGAGTGTTTTCAAGACAAATATGGTGTTTGGTTGAGGAAGAGTGGTTGGATAGGGCGAATTTGATAGCTCAAACTCATGCTTGATGCCTGCATAGTGCTCTTTGATTCTAGTTTTGAAAGAGAGAACATTTTCACCTATGTAAGGTATCCCACAAGAGAAAATGACCTTGTAGACACTAGAATCGAGGTATAGATGTCCTTGTGGCCTTTGAGGGATGAGATGTGGTTTCCAAAGGTTGAGAAAGGTGTGAAAGCACAACAAATGTGCTTTTTAAGAAGGATTTTTACAATTTTTGGGATAAAACTTCAATGCAAGGGAGGGCGGCAATGGGAGAGATGGAGGGCCAGGTGGACTCGAGTTTGGGGAAGAATATTGATTTTATTTGGTTGAAATTTCTAGAGATTTTTTTTTGTAACCATTCAAGAGGAAAACATGGTGAAGAACAACACCACAACTTAACCATCACACTATGCCACTATTGGCACGAACGATCCCTCTATTTCACTTTTATGAAAGAGATAGATTTTTTTTTTACAATGAGACAATGCACATACATTATTTATATTAATGATCGATATTCTTCAAATATTCTTTGTGCTGGTCTATAAAATAAGATCTATCAAGCTTCAATGCAAAAAAGTGAACTTTTAATATTCTAAAAAAACAGATTTAAAAATAGTATCATCTTAAAAAATATTTAAATTTTTGATACTATTAGAAACTTGTAAAATTCATGACCATGTAATGAATTAATTTGTATTACTTATGTTCCATTGGATGAAAACACTTTAAAAAAATTGTAGTCATTTCTAATCACCAAACTTTTCTAATTATGTGAAGAAGTTCTATGATATTGAATATTTATTCATTTTATAAATTACACGTAGTGGAAGCTCATGGCATAATTTTTTAAAGTATAAACATGCTTTACATATTGAAGAATTATTGTATAATGTTATAACTTAAACAAGAGATAATGTCATAAATGTTGACCATTTTCTTTGTTTTTATGGGCATCCGATTTCTTTGCTTAAGCAAGATAGCTGGCCCATTCCCAAATTTTTGCTTACAACTAATGTAGTTTCGAAAAGTTTAGAATTCCAACAAACAAAATGTTTTCCATATTCTAGATAATCTAGAATAGGGAAACTCCTCTTTGAAATGTGGAAAGTTGCAGATAGCTTTATAATTTTTGATACTTAGGTGACTTTATTCATCTTTTAAAAAATTTCAAATTTTATCTCATTCATGGACATTGCAAACATGTTTTCTAAGTTGTTAACATTTAATTGCAATGTCTTTATCTTTCTTTATTTCCAATCACATATCTTATATTATTTGGGAGGTTAATTTTTGGTACAATTTTTTTGATATATACCACTAGTTTTCCCTTCTTTTCCTCTTGCATTCATGATGTTATCCTCCTTTATTTCCAACCACATATCTTATACCTACATTATTTGGGATGTTAATATTTCTTGTCATTGATTATTTGTTGAATGAATGAATGCTTTGAGACCTATTAAACACATTCTTTGGTATATACTACTGGGTTTCCTTTCTTTTCCTCTTGCATTTGTGGTGTTACTTTTAGCACCATCTTATGATAATGTGCTATTGTGTCTTCCTTTTACCCTTTCATTCATGGTTTTTCTTTTAGCACCATCTTATAAGAATGTGCTATTATGTCTTATAATTACCTTCTCATTCATGGTTTTACTTTAGCATCATTTTATTAGAATGTGTTATTGATACTCTGAGTACCCTAAAACTATCCTACATCATTAGTCAACCTTGTTGAAGATAATGTCCTCAATCCTTGTAGGATGATGAAATAATGTTAAGGCATCCCTTGTGTAATTTTATTGTTTGATTTTTGACATTATTGAAACATAACATTATGTTTCTTCCTTTTGATTAGCTCCCCTTATTATTTTTAAGATAAATGATCTATTGCTACAATTATGGTTTTTTATATTTTAAAATGGCCATTTAATTTTTAAGAACCTAAACTTGAAATATGAAAATGGATCAACTTTTTATCCTACTACAAAAACACAATTAGTGTCCCATTAACATAATGATGTCACTTGAATTGATTAACATCAATTCTATCTTGCACCAATGAATCTTATAATTTCAAGGTTTGTAGGGTTGGAACTCATTGCTAGGCATTAGATTTCAAAGGATGATCAATCAAGATTGAATATTTTGAGTAAAAATAATACCATTAAAGGTGATGCCAAGGGTAAATGAATATTTTATAAAAAACTGGTGTATTTAATCTCTAAAGTGTTTAGTTTTATAAGAATCTAAATTTAAAAGAATGAAATTTGATTAAACAGATCAAATTACATGCCCCTATAGTGACAATGTAATTGTTATAGTTCACTATAATTTCAATGCTATACATCTTGATAAAAAACAATTTTGACCCACAATAACAAATCTTCCAATTTCAAGGTTTTGGGGGTCAAAATTCTTTTTTAACTATTAGATTTCAAAGGATGAGTGAATGATATTAAATAGTATAATTGGTAACAGTAGAGTGAGGCTAAGGGTAACCTACCTATTCAAGTGAAAACTATTTATGGTAGATCATTGCCTATGGTTGATGGATGAGAAAATTCATTTTATATTTAGCATGGATTAAATACCAATATTTTAAGGTTTTAGATGATCAATAAATTAATGTCAACAATTAATAAAATAAAACAATTATAAAAGAAAGAAAACTAATTAGATTGTTATATACCTCTATGCAAGGCCTCAAAATTGATTGTGGGTCCAATCAAAATCCAAATGAAAAATTAGCTCTTTTAAAAATTATAATTAAACCATAGTACTAGTGTTTCACACTACACATAAAAGAGCAATTATATATAGACCAAATTATTCAATTATATGGGTGGAAAAGAAATGTTATTAACCCTATATATATTTCTACCAACTATAAGTGGGGAATTTCTCTTATTATCTAATAATCTTAGAAAATTCCCAGAAATTAGGACATTAATTTGTCAGTTGTGATTTCATGATGAATATAACCCAAAGCGTAAACATGTGGGATAAATTAATCGAAAATAGGACCTAGATATAGAATGCGTTATAAAATTATAGTCATCTAGAACACAATTAAGCATATCAATTGTAATGAAGTCACACTATTTAAAAATTTAAAGAGTTATTAATGAGGAAATTTAACATAATTTAGCTTTATTTTTAATAAATTTATGGTAAGATATTGAATGACATGGCTCATTATATTTGTAAAATTGGAGATACACCAATCAACAAAGATTTACCATTAAATTTTTCTATGCAACTCATGTCCATAATTCACATATTTTTTACCATTCTTGTGTTAATATCTCTAGTTTCATTTGTAGAGTGATGAAGTCTTTGGTCTTATACTATTACGTAGGTGCCCAACTAGTCAAAGCTATTTTTAGAAAACTTTACAAAACAAATCTTCATAAAGATAATCATAGACTTGGTGTTGTAATCACTACTTTGGGTTTTGTGTTCCTCATGAAGGATAAAATTTTATAACTTCAAGTGATTGTTTATGAAAATAAGCTTTTATTCTAGATTGACTAACTCTTTCTAACCAAGTGACAATATTCTTTTAAAAATGAGAAAATGAGTCTTTAAAATAAAACTAAAATGTTGGTTATTATTATGTGTCATTCTCTTCTTCATTTTTGGTATTATTTTTTTGGTCAATTTGGTTGATTAGAGTGCAAATGAACTTGTTAATGCAATTTTTTTTAAATGTCTTTTGGCAATTTACTTCTAGGCACTATGATCATCCTTATGTACTCCTTTAGCACATTATCTATAATTGTTCCATGTTATAAAAAATCCTACCAACACTAGGTTTTGATATAATGTGAGATTTAAAAATACAAGCCCATACTTTAATAAGTAAGAAACTCAACAATCACAATAGATAACACTAACATGTGGAGATTTGAATATACAACAAAAGAATAATATCAAATACATAAAATATAAATTAAAATTATACAAAGTAAAATATAAAGATAGGAACCATTTCCTTTCTTCTATTTATACTCTTCTCAACAAGTCACAATATGGTAGGTAAATCGAGCAAGGAATTAGCCCCAATAAAATTGTAATTTCAAAAAATATGTGTTAGAAATATTTATGTTCATATTTTGGTCGACATTGACATTTCCAAAACTCTTCCTAGGGATATTATCCTTATGGTAGAGGATAGGCCCTATAATAAGTTGCTCAATTATAAGGGTCTTATCTTCTAGTGTAGAAGTTATTTTTCCTATTGGATAACTTGCTCTTGATTTCCCCCACTCTCATTATAGGCTGGAGTGTTCATCCACGTGGTGGTAGAATTCCTATATTTTTTTTAAGCAAAAGGAAAGAAGCCTAAATATATTAATATATAATAGGTAGTTACATTAAATTACAGAACTAAAGGGAATAATGCTCCAACATTTAGATGGCCAACTTCCATGATTTCAAGACAAACACAATCCAAAATACGCCTATGTAGATGGACAATGGTCGTGGTTACATAATAGTTCAAAGAGGATCTAGTTGGTTTTGAATAGGTTCGATAGAAAGCACATAACCGACCTAAATAGTGGACATAGGGTGCCAAAAAACCGCATTGTATGATCATTCACATATTAGGTTGAGGACTTCTCAGACTCAACTTTCTACATTGGTGCTACTGGGGGCATGGGAGGGTGGGGGACATGTGAGAGTAGGAACAATAAGGCCTTGCAAACTTCATAGATTTTTTCACATAGATTTGTGCCAAGTTCTTTCTTGTGGGCTCGAAGAGCCTCGTCCATCTCCATCTCATCCCATATTTGTAGTGCTTGCTTGAGTGCTATATTGAGCACTTGATTGTTGGAATTTTTTTTTTATTCTTAGGATTACAGGTCTCCTATGGGTTACCTATATCTTAATGAGAATACTCGAGTGGTTCCTCTTGTGTCTGATGCAAACTTGATACCTTATTTTCTTGATGAAATACCTTCTCTTGGCCTTGTTTAGGTTGATGTTCCTTCTTTTGAGATTGATTCTCTTAAGGAGATTATTGGTGGAACCACTGTCCCTTGCATGCCTTTGGATTTTGTGCATCTTATGTCTCCTTTAGTTAAATGATCTTCTTCTCTACATGTGGTGGAGCAAGTTGAGGCAAAAAATAGAGGATTCTCCTCTCCTCTTCCTTGATCTCAGGATTAAGAAAATGGTATTTCTTGGATTATTTTCCAAAGGAGGAAGAGAGTCCTTCCTAAATATGTGTCTATTTCTAAGTTTTGGGTGTAGTCTACTAGAAAGGGCCTAGTGTTATGTATATTTTTGATCCTTTATTCCTAGGTGGGCTATTTTTGTGGGGTAGCTTGGTTGTAATCATGATGTTGTTTGGATTTAGTTTCAATTGTTGTTTTTTATATAGGATTTTGAAACCCATTCAAAACCTATTCAACCTATATAATAAAAAGTATTTATGCCCAAATATTTTATAATTTCAATCTACACATGTCAAATACATTTATACATGTAACTTACACCATAAGTTACACATAAAATAATGGTATACCACATATAAAAAATCAAAGGGATTGAAGATCACATTTTAACACTCTAACAAGAGATATTACTTTTAAGGCAACAGTGTATGTGGACATTCTAAACTTATATTTTTTGACTCAAATCTGTTATCTTATCTAGTATTTATAGTGTTCAATATAGAACTATCCACATTTCATTTATATACGTTTGACATAAATATGACATACCACTAGATACAACAAAATTTGTAATCAAATGGTTATAATTCAATTAGTTGATCACATTGAGGATAATGGCATGTTCCTAGATTTTTCCATTGACCAATGCTCAAATCCATTAGAAGTGCAATGTAGGGATGAGGTTGAGATTGTACCTTGATTGACATTGTTGGAATGAATACCCCTTCTAGTCGTTGTCTCTTAATTGAAGAGGTATCAACCTACACTCATACTATAGATACCAATAGGTTGCAAAAATGATTTGAGTTTGATATAAAACCTTCCATGAATAAGAGAATGAATAATTAATATTAATAAGGAATTTATCTAAAGTTAGAGCTCCATACAACTTAAAGCCATAAATACCTTTTATACAAAGAAATCAACATTTAAAAGATTTATTTTCCCATTATTATTTATATATGTATATTTTATTCTTTGTATTCTCTTAAACATTTCAATCAATAAGATTTTTCACCCTTCGTGTAAATATTTTCAACCTCTTATAATCCAAAACTACTAGATGAAATATTACACAAAGATGTAGATGGTGAGTATGAAAATAGGTATTCATATAAAGTCACAATTTTACTCAAATAAATTCTATAAAAGAAAATTGAATTGAACCACATTCAATATTGTTTCATATATGTGAATTATTGCCTTCCACATCTTGACACCATTTCTATCCTATTCCTTTCCATTCCGAAAAGTTTGATGATGACTCTTCCAAATAATAACATAATTAAATAGTTTTAAATCATTACAAATTTAAAATAATAAATTAAACATATATTTATAAACATAGTATATGAGATCTATTGTTGTTATTGTTTGAATCATTTTTCATACTCAAAATAATATTTTTAACAAAATCATTGTGGTGTGAAATTTTATTCTATTTTTTCTAAATACTAAATTAATTACATGTATAAATAAAGTAATATAATTTCTTACATTTAATCCATTTTAATCCTACACGGAGGGTGAGCCTTGACTAATCACTTAACTTGTAAAATGTAAAGCAGAAGGTCAAACAATAGAGAACCACTAGACTTATAAATTGAGAGGGATAACCTATTTTTGTAAAGCTAAAATAAAGGCCTTCTCCTTATTAGCAGAGTATCTAAAAGCCCTCAATTTTTATTATTGAGGCTCAATTATCGATCTCATGCTTGATGAAAATTTTGATCTATCGATAATTGTAATTTTTTTTAAAAAAGGGGGTAAAAACTTTATTGAAAATCAAGAAAGAGCAATACAAAACAAAAGGGAAATAGCCCCAGAAGCCAACAAGAAACAGCCACACAAAGCCAGAGCCACATCAACCCAGTTCATAATCAGTTACATCTTCAGCAAGAATCCCCTCCAAATCATGACGACGCTCAAGGGAAACCTACTCCCACTCCTCAACCTTCCGACCATCTAAATGCTCAGAAGCCCACTTGGCCAAACAATTGGTAGCCCTATTCCACTCCCTCGGAATATGGACGAAAGACACCAACTCCATCAAAGAGCTAATTTGAAGAACCTGCTACACCATCCTGGCCAACTGCCAACTAGCATCAGAAACCTTCTGATCATTGATTAAATTAACCAAAACCTATGAATCAAATTCACATATCACCTTGTGCCACCCCAAAGCATAAGCCCTTTCCAAAGCGTAGAGGATCACCAAACCTTCCATAAGGTTGACAGTCTGCATCCCTTCATGAATAGTAAAGAAGAAAAATCACTGAGCCAGAAAAATCCCTACCAACACCACCAATCCCAGTAGGCCCTGATTGCCCCTTGAGGAACCATCAGTATTTATCTTCAAAATGCCAACTGGAGGGGGCAACCATCTTCCCATCCTCTAAACTTTCTTTCTCACCCTCCTTCCTCTACTAACACAAGCAGATGCCACAGACAATCCCTGAATCCCTAGTCTATCCACCATCTCAGCATCTCATCTCTCCAAGGGGAACTCCACATCACACTTAGCCTCTATAGTTTCTTGAATCATACCTAAAATTCTTTGCCAAATTTGTTGGACTAACAACTTTTCACCTCAGAAAATACGGCGATTTCATTCCAACCATATCTGCCATAGCATGAAATTAGGTCCAACATACCACACAACTTGCAAAAAGGAAGCCAAAGCAGGAGGTCTACCCAAACTACTCCAAAAATCCACCAGGGAAGAGGCATGAACACATGGGCTTTTCCAGACACCCCACCAAGAATGCCAAAGATGCACAGCAAAGGGGCAGCGAAAAAACAAGTGAGAAGAATCCTCCTCACTAGCTCCACACAAAACACAGATAGAAGGGCCTTGGAACCCCCTCTTCCTAATATTATCCCAAGTCAAGCATCTATTCCATGCCAAAGTCCAAATAAAGCAGTTGCACTTTAGCCAAGAGAACTTGTTCCACACATTCTTCCACCAGTGAACCTCCACAGCATCCAACCTCTAGGATAATAACCCCTGATATCCCGAAGAGACAGTATAGACACCCTTAGGATTGGGAGACTAGGCCAAAACATCCCCATCTGGGAGGGAACTACACCGTCGACTGGAAAGGATATTCTGAAGCAAACAAACTCTTCCTCCATACCAACAGCAGGCCACTCCTCAGGGTTCTTCCATCTCACCTCCTCCAGCTAACCATGAGACGAAAAGGACTTAAAGTCACTCACCCTCGACCAACCAACCTCCAGGAACCTCTAACACAGAGTCAACAAATTAGGAAACTGGGAAACAATGGGAGGGAAACCATCCCAAGAGTTGGTCCAAAAATGTGCCTTCGCCCCTCTTTTGCAAATCTAAAATAAGCCCTCCTTGATGAGTGCAACCCCTTTTTTTAGCGTGCCCCAAATCATCAAACCTTTCCCCATAAGGGGATAACAAGGAATATCCATCCAAGGGGTCCCGGGGAAATACTTATGGGATAAAATTTGGGCCCAGATCTGATCTTGTTCCACACACCATCGCTAATACAATTTAGCAGCCAACGCCACCCCAGACACAGCAGACTGCCTTAATCCAAGACCACCCATCTACTTCAGGCTACAAACAACATCCCATCTGACAAGACTAGACATTTAGAGGATATCAAGCTACCAGCCCATAAAAATTGTCTTGCTAAGGAGTCTAATTCCTTAACAAAACCCATAGGAGCCACCTGGATCATGCAACGATAAATGGGGAGAGCCTGCACCACAGACTTGAGTAACTGAACACGACCAGCAAAAGATAGCCACCTGTGCATCCAATGATTCACTCTCACATGAAATTTGTCTAGAAAATTCTGCCAAGAACCCCTGGGCAGCCTTCCCACCAAAATAGGAATACCAAGGTAGGTCAAAGGGAGAGCCCCAATTTGAAATCTCAAGATATGAGCAATTCACCGCTGAATGGACTCCGAAGTATTGAAGAAGAATATGGAGGACTTATCCTCATTAATCAGCTATCCCGAAGCAGCAAGATAAACATCCAACACCCTGTGCAAATTTGAAGCTTCTCTAATAGTAGCCAAACCCATAAGAGCAGTGTCATCCACAAACTATAAATGAGACTGCGGAGGAAAATCCCCTCCCCACCTCCATCCCTGAATGAGACCCAACTCCACATTCCTTCTCAACAAGTGTCCAAGACCTTTAGCAAGGAGAAGAAATAAATAAGGAGAGAGGGGGTCTCCCTGACGCAAACCGCAAAAGGCACTGAAGAGCTCAGAATGCTCACCATTGATAAGAATAGAGAACGAGGTCGAGGTAACACAACTCATAACCCATTGAATCCAATCTTCCCCAAACCCAAAAGCACCAAGCACCTTCCGAAGGAAGGACCACCGAACTCTATCATAAGCCTTAGCCATACCCAACTTGATGAACATCATTTTATCTTTGGAGATAGTCATAGAGTGAATGGTCTCAGTTGCAATAACCACCCCATCCAAAATTTTCCTTCTCGCCACAAAACCACTTTGTTCCTCAGAGATAAGCACAGTAAGCCACTTTTTCAGCCTATCAGCAATCAATTTAGATATAATTTTATAAATCACATTGCACAAGGAAATAGGGAAAAATTGAGTTAACTTATCCACCCCCTCACACTTGGGGATGAGAGAAAGGAAAGTAGAATTCAGAGCACACAACATCTGCTTATTTTTCTGTGACTCTTGAACAACTGCCAATAAGTCCATCTTGATAATATCCCAAAATTCTTGAAAAAAATCAATAGGGAAGCCATCAGGGCCAGGAGCTTTCCCCTTCTTCATCTGGAACACAATCCCCGCCAACTCTTCCAAAGAAATGTCACCCATAAGATGCACCTGCATCTCCCTAGAAACCACAGGTGGAATACAGGAAAGAACCTGAGCTTCCTCAGGCGAACCCCCCATGCGAGTCTTCCCTGAATAATGAAGCAAAAAACTACACAGCCTCCCTCGAGATTTCCTGAAAAGAGGAAAGATTCTCCCCCCTTTCATTCACCAGAACAGAGATAGAATTGCCATGTCTCCTAGCTTTCACCGAATTGAAGAAGAAAGCCGTATTCTTATCACCCTCCTGCAGCCACTCAATCTGAGCCTTTTGTTTCCAAAAAACTTCCTCCCGTAGCTCACACTCCTCCAGCGCCTTCAAAGCCCTAGCCTCCTCTCGAAGCAAATCTTCAGTTACCCCATCCTCCATGATCACCCTCGTAATACTATCCAACTCAGCCTGAGCAGCACCCTTCTCATGGAAAATGTTTCCAAAGCACCAACGGTTCCAGCGTTTAAGCTGGTACTTCACAAATTGCAATAACTTAGCAAAAGTATACATTGTCGTACCATAAGCAGGTCTACCATACCTCCACCAATCAGTGACATGGCCATGGAGAGAGGGGTCACGCAACCACATAAGCTAAAACTTGAAAGAAGGAGACTGGGGCACATGAGCAAAAGTAATGTAAAGTTTGATAGGCCAATGATCTGAGCACCTCCAATCCAGAATTTCAGATCTAGTGGACCACCGACCACCAACCCAAAAAACGATCTAGACGCTCTACAATGCAACTCTCCCCAACCCTTCGATTGTTCAATGTAAACTGACCATTGGTGGGCTTGATGTCAATAAGATTCAAAGCCGCAATATTATCCTGAAGAAGCAGCGCAAAAGCCTCCAATCTTGAAATACCACCCCGATTCTCAGCGAGCTTAGAAATGGCATTAAAATATCCAGCCACAATCCACGGAAGGTAAGGTGCCATGCCATGAACAAACTTGATATGGGACCACAAAAGCTGCTTACCCTGAA
Organism: Sequoia sempervirens; assembly: GCA_007258455.2. Classification (NCBI taxonomy): domain Eukaryota; kingdom Viridiplantae; phylum Streptophyta; class Pinopsida; order Cupressales; family Cupressaceae; genus Sequoia; species Sequoia sempervirens. Next base: position 1,765 of record VDFB02106402.1, on the reverse strand, counting down.
TCTCAACAGGCGCATAGATATTAGAGAAGAGTATAGACTCCCCAGTCTCAAAACAAGAGGCACTCATAGATAAAGAAGACTTAAAAGACATCCACCAAAGAGGGTGAATCTTGCGAGGGTTCCAAAGACAAGCCACACCTCTAGCCAATCCAAGAGCCCCAATGCACCGACACTTGCCACTTCCCCATAGCTTAGGCATCAACCCCAACATACACTCAACTGATAACTTAGTCTCCTGAAGGAAAAGATCAGGAGAATGACTTCTAATCAAAGCACGAACAACTTTTTGTCTAGGGCCACTGTTCAAGCCCCTTACATTCCAAGACAAAACAATCATTTCAAGGGACATGAGAAATGAGAATCCAGGGTCTTAACGGACCCTGACTCCACCAAAGTCTCCCCCGTTAATTTAATCCTTTCCAAATCCTTTTTTCTACCAAGCTTGGAGGATTTCTCCCCCACCCCTTTTTTTGGGTCCTTTTGAAGGAGACCCAACTGAGAAGGAGACTTGCTATTCTTAACCATTTCAGAACCTGCTTTCCCCACCAGAGAAGAACCATCCCCCACACCCTTCTTCCCTGCAATCGTAGGAACCAACTCCAATCTAACCTCCATCTGAAGGTCAGTTTCCATTTGCAAAGCACCTACATCCTGCATAAGCTGAGTAGCTTCAAACAAAAGACCCTCCTGCTCAGAAACCAACACATCCTAATTCAGATTCACCAAGCCCGGGTTCATTTCCTGTTGGCTGAGATCATCTAAAATCTCAAATCTATTGAAGGTGTCTTCATCATGTCTTTCCATCAAGGTCCTCTTTTGACCCCGGTTCCTATGACGAGCCTTGACAGGAACAAAACCATCAGCACCAACCACTTCACTCGAAATGGGATCCTTCCCCTTGTCAACCCTGGGGGGGTTGCAAGGGAGCTGAGAAGACTGGGGTTTTGAAGGCCTAGCCCTTGGACATCGTCGAAGCAGGTGACCATATTCATGACAAAGACGACAGCGAAAAGGAAGAGTCTCGTAATCCAATTGCTGCAACCACGAATAAGGACCCGCACACATATCCACATAATCTGGTAATGGCTTACTTAAATCAATTTCAACACAAATATGAGCAAAATTCATCACCTTTTTAACCTGAGTTTGTTGTGCAGAGCCAACCGGCTTACCAAGCATCGAGGCCAACAGATGCAGAACATCATCCCGCCAACACTCCATAGGAAAATGAGGGAGTCAAACCCACACCGAAACACGAGTTGGAATCTCCTTAGAAGGATCAAACCCTGCATGCCAAGGTTTAATAAATAACCCGATTTGGTTATAAAAATAAGGGCCTCCTTCAAAGACCCTAATACGATCCACCATGCAGTTAAAAGTTACCATGAAATAGTTATTTTCCAACAACATGAGCTCCATCTCGCCCTGCGGCATCCAGGTCCGTTGGGCCCATGACTCTAGGAATTGGAATGAGATACACATCCCCATAAACTTGCACAGTAAAGAGTGACCCGAGTAATAATCAATGTCTTCCACAATCATCTCCAGTGGGATAACTAGCTTCGACCTCTCTTTACAGCGTTCCAGGCACCCATTGATATTCGTAATGCGTGACCCACCAGACGGTCCCATTCTACCAGCTCCTGAATCAGGAGAAAATAAATTATTTTCAAAAATCTTCACATCCTGAGAAGACGACTTGGCACCAACTGCCGAGCGATAATCCATTGAGGGAAAAACCCCTGATGATTCACCAAGAGCCATT
>VDFB02106401.1:0-87516 GCA_007258455.2 Sequoia sempervirens | reverse complement strand
TGACATGGATTTTGATAAGCTAGGAGATATGGAATGGAAGAAAGCAAGGATAAAAATAATGAATGGTGATGATCAAGATCAACTAGATAAGATATAGACACAAGGCCCAAGTATCTTTCCCCTATTCCTCATCAAGACCAAGGAAAGGAAGAAAGGATGTATTTAATAAGAATGATGGAATATGGATAAGATGAAAGATATGGTATGGAATATATGGATAAAGTGTATAGGATAAGATATATGATGTTCAAGAAGATACTTAACCTTGTCAAGATCAAAGGTGGAAATGTAAGGAATGAGCATAGAAAGGATAATGACCATGAATGATAAGATGGACGAAACTTGTCCCTAAGTGTAGAGTGCAAGAGGAATATGGAAGATAGGATATGGATGATAGGGAAATGGAGGAAGGACTTAAGCATCAAGTTTCACAACCAAATGTTCCTCTAATAAACCATGGAAATGGGAATTATACTCCTTAATGTTGGTGGATTAATGATATGATGGAAGAATCTAAGGACTTATGCAAAGGTTTGGATTAAAGGAGAATGATGGGGGATGAATGTTGGATAATGGATAGGAGGTTGGAAGGCCTATTGATGGATAGATGGAAAGGATGGCAAGATCAATGTTGGCACACACCTTAAAGGGTGGTGGAGTGATGGAGGAAGAATGGATTTGGAAGGTGATAGGTTATTAGATGGAAAATTGGAGTAAGCTTTTGGATTAGAAAATTTGGGTGTCAATTTAGATTTTATTGCTTCTATGATACTTTTAGGAATCCACCTGACTTTTGACTTTGATTTTTTCTTTGTGGGCCTTTGTGGCCTTTGACATTTTTCTTTTTGATTTATGGACCTTTGTGGTCTTTGAAAATTGCCTTTTTGCTTTGATGGGCCTTTGTGGCCTTTTATATTTTTATTTTGATTTTGGATCAAATTTTCTTTTATTTTTGCATGTATCTTCGAGGAGACATGTTGATCCTTTGATACATGTGGATTTTGATATAGAAGCTTTTGATATTTGGCACCCAAATTGCTTCCAAGAGCAATGGGAGGGGTGGATTGAGATGAATTATATCGAGGTATTATGGATGAGTTAATATGGGTGGAATTTTGAAAGGGCATCAAGGACTAGGATGAGGACCTAGGATAGATGGAATGTTTGATGAACTAGAATTAGGACCTAGGATAGATGGAAGGTTTGATGAACTAGGAAACTTAAGCATATAATCAAGGCCATGGTGATATGGGTTTCTTTGAATAGAAAGGGGTCCTAGGATACCTTGTCCATAAAGGCCTAATCCTTTTCATTTTTAATTCACACTTTGACACATTTGTTTACCAATGGGATATGTATTGTTTTTGAAACAAGATGTGACTCCATTTTGGGGAGGATATGATATGGATGAGAGGATTGGTGTTGGAAGTAAAGCGGAATGGATAAAGGTGGAGGATCCCAATTTATAGGTGTGGGGTTCATGGATAGCTTGAATAGGTGTGATAGGCTCTTGACATGGGGATGATGGGGTGTTTTGATCTTGACTTGGAAAAGGATTATGAAGTGGTATGAAAGGCATATCTTGATCATGAGAAGGATAAAAATCTTCATGGGATGAAAGGGTATCCTTGAATGGAACCATATCTTGATCTTGATGAGGAAGGGAATCATGAGATTTTGTAAAAGCATGTCTTGATCATTAGTTGGTAATACATCATTAGATAGGATGGAAGAACTATCATGCTCTTGTGATGCAATAAAATAATGAGATGGTATGGATTGATTAGATGATGTGGAATAAGAACTTGTAATGATACTTTTCTCTTGAGATGGAAGGGAATTATTTTGGATGAAAAGTGAAAGGAGGGGATCATCATAAGATTCTTGAGAAATGGGATCTTGATCAAAGATTGGAAGAATTTGTGGAATTTTGATATCATTGGATGGAGCGAAAAGAATATATTGATGTGTAGGGGAATCTATGCTAGCATTCTTTGGATTGAGAGATTGGCATGAATCATTGGATGTTGAAGATATGATGGAAGAGGATGATTGGATGAAATTGTTAACTTGAGTGAAAGAATATTGAGGTTTATTTTGGCTTATGGTGGATGGAGATAAATGCATGACATGATAGGATTGCTCATTATCATTTGTGTTTGAGGACTAAGATTTGGGCTTATTAAACTTTTGTAAAAATTCAAAGACATTGAACTTGGATGATGTAGCTTTTGGTGATGAAGGTCTCATGTTCATTGTTTGGTCAAGAGGATATGGGTAGATGTCTGGAAACAAATATCTCTCTATGGTTGTTTCCTTTCATGTGTCTTAGAATTTTTGTTCAAGGTTTTCCATCTGTTGAGTTAAAGCATTCAATTGATCTTCATCTATTTCAGCCATGGTGGTTTGAGTTTCAATTTCCTTTTCTCTAAGTTTTTGTCTTTGTAACCTTGTCAAGATTGGCATTCAAATGTTTGTTTTTCTCCCTAAACTTTGATCTTCTAAGTTTGGATAAGTGTCAAATGGATTTTAACAAAGTCAAATAGGATGATATATCCTATTGATGAGACTAGGTTAAAAATCTGATTATTATGTTTAGTTTCATGATGGTAGGATGATAATATCCTGATGAAGAAACTTAACCTTATAACCAAGATTTTGTGTTTGATTTGTGGAAACTTTAGAGTTTGAAAGATGTAGGTTCAATTTGAAAATGTTTGATTTGTATGATCTTATTTGATTCAGGTTTAAGACTCTATTGGGACTGTGAAAAATGTTTCTGACTGGTAAAAACTCGAGTTTCTGATGTCTGTAGTCTGACAGATGTTTCTAATAGCTCTCTATTTTCTTGTCCTATGGATGTGCTATTACAAAGGGCAGAAGTGCTAAAATAGACATTGTATGCACTAAAAGATCTGGTAAAAGCGTTGTCAAACAATGTAGATGCACTAAAACAGACTGTGTAAGTGCTATAGTTTCTAGTATATTTGTCACTTGTAAAATTTTGTTTTAACAGACCATAGATGCACTATGATTTTTTCCATATGTGTTGAAACAGACTGTGAATGCACTAGTAGACAAGGTGTATGCGCTAAGACAAGTCGTAGATGTGCTAAAGTATCTAGTACTTTTCTAACACTAATGGATATTTGTGACAGACTGTGGATGCACTGTTATAGTGGGTAGAAGCGCTAAAATAGACTATGGATGTGCTATTTTGGGACTTATCAGTGTTTTTTTGGTTTTTATTTTCTCAATGAAAGGACTAATTTTTTTGGATGAAAACTAGGGTATTTTGATAGGGTATTCTTGCTAGTAAATTTCTGATTATGATAACAAGCCTAATGTTTTCAAATGTTTCCTCTATTGTATGAACTGATTTGGCCTGTTAGAATACTCTATCGCTGGTTGTGGAATGGAAGATGGATGAATAGGTTGAATATGATTATGTTTTTGTGAAAGAGCTCTTCTTTGAAAGTAAGCTTGTGAATATAAGGGCTCTATGGCATAATCATCTATCTATCCCCTAGAAAAATCGTGAAATATATGGATGAAGGTTCTATGGTGAATTAAGATTTTCCTATTTTGATACAAAAAATTTCTTCTTTCCAACAATTTCTTGTGACTAAGTTGTTTTTTTGGTTTTATGACTCTTTTCACAAGGGATTTCTTACCAAAGTTTGTGGATTTCCAATCCCTAATCATAAGTTTTCATGGAATGACTTGTCAAACTTTTGTGTTCTTTTTGGATGATATTTATCTGATTTAATGATTTAAAGACACATCAAGCAATTGTAGAACAAGTATTTTTAAGTCCTAAGATCTAAATAGTGAGTGTATGTTCAAAGATCAAATAGATCCTTCTTGATTTTCACAGGTTTTTGACAAAAAATATACTTCAGGCAAACTCACTCTTAAAGACAAAAGGTCATCATTATACTCAAACAACCCACATCTTAAAATTGTGTCGACTCACATAGTCGTGTCACCCCCTAGAGGGTGCTTGTATTTTTGTCTTTTTCAAGCATGTACTCAAGGTTAGATTTCTTGATCCCTTGAGAAAAAGGTCCTTGTAAATTATATGGTGAGTGTCTTGGGGTAGATTCTTCCCTTCCCTAGCACTATTGAGTATTACATTGTTCGGAAACTAAAAAGTTGGATATTACACTATGGTTCATAGATAGGGTTTACGTGTGGTGCAACAAATGATAAAATCCCTTAGGAGACCTCCCAACCTTTATAACAAAGGCTTTGGGGATGGTTATCTTTCACACTACCATTGAGTTAGAATTTCATCAACAACTCACTTTTTTATTATAGTGGGTTGGAATTCTTGGCTTTAGGCATTCCCACTTAGGTCGTTCCCGTAGGGTGAGTACTTTTTCCCACTATGGCAGGCCTTCTAAAGTATTTAATAAATCATGAAATGCATAAAATAAAGGATGAGTCTAGTGTTTTGATCACCCAGTTAAGGGGAGAACATATGCCTATCAACACACAACCACAATAATCAATTATTCAATTTTTAGAGTCCAAACGATGATTTTCTATCTATGTGAAGATGCTGCTTCACAAAAAAAATGATGTCAATTTTAATCCCAAATAGAAATGCCTGGTGACTACCCTAGGATTGATATATTTTAAATCAAGTGACTACCCTAGGATTGGTTTATTTTAATCCAAATCCAAAAACCAGTGAGTTTCTAATGTTCCTTTTAACCAACTTTGACAAAGCTTGTGTAGATAGTTAATTTTAAGCCCAAAGTAATGCTAGTTGGTTCTAAAGTATGAATGAAAAATAACATATGATGGGTTATTTTCCTATGAGTGTTTGAAACACTATTACAATGGATATCAAATGCTTTTCTTTTCCTTTTTTTTTATTTAGGTCGGGTGTATGACCCTATAAAGTATGATCTTTGGTAAACTTTTAACGTGGCCGTGGTATGTTTCCTTCCCCTCCGTTACCAAGGATGGGGAGACTAGAACTTGTGACCCAGTGAGGCATAGCAGATTACTTAGCCAACCAAGCTAGGGCCCCGCCCTTTTTTCTTTCACTTCAATGCTCCATGTTCTTAAAATATGCAATAAATGCTCAAAAATGTTAGATGAGATCAAGAAATAAGAAGATATAAGGGCTAGATGAATGATTAAGCATAAAAACCCTAAAACTTAGACCAAGTTACAATGTGATTTGAATTTAAATGTAAAATTAAAATTTTTAACTCTAGATACAAAAAGTGAGAAATACCTATACCATTGTATAGTTTATGAAATTCTACCCCATTTCAAAAAAAAAATTGAAAAAGACCTCCATATGACCAAGATATGGCCATTTTAAGATTGACTATAAAAGCACTAAAACAAATGTTAGAAGCATTGCATAATTTATCAGAAGAGCTAAAATAATTTGAAGTGCTACAAAATTTATCAAAAGCGCTAAAACAAAGTCAGAAGCACTACAAAATTTATCAGAAGCACTAAAAATTTTGTCAGAAGCGCTAAAATAGTTAGAAGAACTATAGTTTGTGTCAGATGGGCTACATAATCTTTTGATCACACTAAAAGAAAACGCACATGTATCCTATACGAACACTTTTCAAAAAAATTGTTAAAAACATGGGGCTATGCCCCACGGTGGGTGCCAGAATGTAAGTGTGGAATAAGTAAATAAGTAAAACAACTAAAACACTTCTTAATGAAACATTATATCAAGATTTAATAGCAAATAAACTAATTTAAAGCACAAAAAACTTGAAAGTGTCTCATTGTCTCTTATCTCTAAAGATTGATCAAGTCATGGAAGGATCTCAAATTTGGTAAGTAGTGTGACCAAGGCTTAAATTTGATGGCCGTATATCAATATTTGAAGATTTTAGCTGTAAAATAAAATAAAATAAAATATTTAACCGTATGCTAATACATGCACTTTATTTTAGAAACTGTAAAAAAAACAGTTAATATGAAAATTTGAACGTATTATATATATATATATATATATATATATATATATATATATATGAAATTTCTTCTATGCTTTAATAATAGAATAGAAACTTGTTTTTAAAAAAATCAAACTTTTATTGTTGAAAAAACAAATCTCAAATTTTTAGATTTTTTTAAAGATTCTAAATATTTTTGAGTTTCTTTTATTCTAAATACTTTTTGAGTTTCTTTAATAGATTTTTTTAAAGAAAAGGGAAAGATATTTTTGCACACTTACAGTTACACTATATATACTTTTATTTTTTATTTTTTTAATAGAAACTTCTTCTATGTTTTAATAAAAAAATAGAAACTACTTTTTTTTTTAATGCAAACTTCTATTGTTGAAAAAGAAAATCTCAATTTTTTAGATTTTTGTAAAGATTTTAAATATTTTTGAGTTTCTTTAATAGATTTTTTTATAAAAACAACAATATTCTCCTTCAAACCATTTTTTGTTTTACCAATGCAATATATTTCATTTTTCTTTTATTAATCTGGTTGTAGAGTTTAATCTTCATTATCTAGACTCCAAAGTTGCAGAGAAGAAGCAAAAAGTCAGAAAAGGGAAAAAAAAATTGCACACTTACAACTTGCAACAAGAAAGAAAGAAGATTTGCAAAAAGTAAAGAAATTTTGCTGCACAGTTACAACTTACAACAAAAAAGAAAACAATTTTGCTGCATAGAAGAGTAAGATGATTTTCATTTTATTTATTTTGTTCTTTTTAAAAAAAATATATTCCATGAATTTTTTTCTTTTTTTTTTTGTTCTGATGCAACCACTACAACCCATGTTCTCTATATGGTTGTTAGTTTATATTAAATTATTTTTTTTTATGATTCATTTTTTTATCAATTTAGATGAATTTGAACAAAATATCTAAATCTTTCTTATTTTTAAAATATGTAGGGATTACAATTTAAAAATGTCTAAGAGAAAAAAAAATCAGCCTTCTATCAAGCAATTTTTTCCATGGTCAAGTACATCTGAAGTTGTAGCCAAACAAAGAAGAATTTAAAATGTTTTAAAAGTCTTTTTTTTGTTCACATTTGTAATGGTGATGTATCCCATATGAGGCAAAACACACCAATGCATTATGATTTGCTAGTTTGATCTTAATGTCAGTATGTTACAAGTTCTATGCTAATACTATCATAAATCAAATTTATAACAAACTTTGAGATTTTTTAAATTTGAGATGAATGGAAAACAGGTGAAAAATTGTCATCTTTTTCGACCTATTCCAAGAGATGGTCGCCTAGGTATTGACAATGCTTCTATGGCAGAGAGGAGGCATGTGCCTTATGCTGAAAATATTCTTGTTCCTCGCCTATTAGTGTCTTATTATATAAAATTTGACTTGCAGAAAAAATAAATAATTGTCATGCGAAAGGCAATAATGAAGACTAAACCGTAGAAAAAAAAATCATGATGGGCAAGGTGGACCGTCAAATTTAAACCTTAGTGTGACTATTTAAAATGCCAATTAATGAATAAATGCAATGATCTAATGATTGATAATGAAACTAAAAATCTATGATACTACTATAATCTATTATGACATGAAACCTGATAAATGAAAGCTACAGTAAAACTATGATGCTGCCATGATGTGAATTCTATTGATGCTTATGATTGCTATGATGCTAAAGATCTGATTGCTATTGATATTGATATGATTGCTTGATTTCTTTGAATTTTGTAGAGTAAGTTTGCACAAAGATTCAACGTCCATTTCCTGTGAAGAAAGGTTGTATATATAGATTTACGGAAATAGTTTGTCATAGGGCAGTGTGTGAACCTCAATCCTAGTACCTACAAAACAACAAGAATAAACAAGTTAAACAAGAATTTCAAGCTAAAAGGATTCCCATGAGAATCATTTAAAAACTTGAATTAAGAAAGAAAATAATGAAACAAGAAATATAAAGTCCAAATTCTAATTAAGAATAGCAAACTCTTGATCCCATGTAGGTAGAATTGGTGCCAATTTGATGTGAAAGTGTACTCTCAATTCCTAAGATGCAAAAGCGATAAATGTTGATGATGATTGATCCACCTTGTTGATGAAAGATGAGAGCTCCAAGCCAAAGATCTACAAAAACCTAACTAAGAACTCAATGGTGATGGATGGAAATGGCTAAATATTTTAGCATAATAACTTTGCATAATTTGTGGATGATCAAATGAGGATATGAGCTATTTATTTATAGAATGCCAAGATGGATGAATGTCCAAATTTGAGCAATGTGGGACTAACATTCATCCAATGGCATGATGCCACTTGTCAATCTATGAATGGATGAAGGATGTGCAAGATTTGGGGATTGTGTCAATAAATGCAAATATTTGAATTTCAAATTTGTTGAAATGACTTGCAAGAGGGAAGGGAAATTGCAATAAATGCCACTTGGCTCAAGGCAAAGGACATGTAAGAGGAAGTTATTGCCTTGTTAGATGTACATGTTGACTTGGAATTTTTGAATTCAAATTGAGAAATATTCCAAAAGATGCCTTGTGAGGAAAATAGAGATTTAATAAATGAATTAAATCTATTTTCATGTGCAACTTGCAAAATCTAAGAGGATGGGACATGAATGAGATTAATTCAATTAGGGTTAATTAATTTAATGAAATTAGATGATGTGACCTATTTGGTAGAATTTATGAATTTATTTAAAATCAAACTAGAGAGAGAATATGATAAGAGATTAATTAAATGGGATTGCAGTTGTTTAATTAAAAGAGATGGTGTTAAGATTCTAAATCAAATAAGGTTTTAATTTATGTAATTTAATGGATAGACTTTAGAGATTTAATCAAATAAATTTAATTATTTAATTAAATAGGGATAATTAGATCAAATGGATTGATTTAATGAACAAAAAGACATTGACTTAATTAGATAAATGGTTATTCAATTAAAGAGAGAGGAATATTGATGAATTTAATCGGACAAGGAGATTTGATTAAATGGTTGGAAGTAGGATGATTTAGGAAGAAATGATGTTAGTAAGTGAGGATCAAATGCATGATGTCAATCAGTATATTTTACGTGTCTACATTTTTCCCCTCTTTGAAGCAATGCACTTGTTGCGTTAGTTCAAAGAATAAACGATCTTGATCAAAGACAATTTTTTTTGATATCTCAAAACTTGCCCCACTGCTGCCTAGCAAGAGAAAACATGCCATTATAATTCCCCCTTGAGAGATTGGGCCGAAAATTTCAATTTTGAATTGTCACTGCAAAAAGAAAGGGACAAAGTGCACGATAGGTCCAAAGGGGCTCCAAGGAAGCTAAGCGTGTCCTAGCGCCAATAAAATGATATAAAATAGGTCTCGATTGGACAACAAGGGTTCAAGGATCCAAAACCTAAAGGCCGGATAATGGAAATTAAAAGCCTAATTTTTAGGCTTAAAAGGGGCCCAAGGGGTCACTTTCCGTCCATTTTCAAACACTTCCAATAGTAACATTGAGATTTGAGCTCAGAACTCCTGAAGATATGGTGCAACGATAGCTTCCTCTACACATTTCTAATTGAGTTCAGACGTACCAGCGGCCACCCAGCATCGGGGCACCAGTAAGTGGTCCTTACCCAAGCTTCATTTTTCATTTATTGCTTCATTTAATGCTTTAAAGGGTCGGTATGTCTATAGTGGTGCTATATGGCACCGCTCGAGAATCAAACTACACCATGTGGTGTGATATTGCGCCATGGAGGTGCAGTTTGGAGTTTAAAAACTCTGACGCTGAGCTTGGGGTCGGTAAAGGGATTTGAAAAGTGCGACGTGATGGTCCTGATTTCGCCCAAAGTGTGCCACTGGATGATAAAGTGCACCACGACGGTGCGATTTTTCTCTTTTAGGGCCTAGCATCAGAGTTTGATTAGAAATCAAAATGCAATGCCATCACGGGTTGCACCGCTGGAGAAGTTTTTTGAACATGCAACAAAGAATTTTTCAAAAAATTTAACATGATGACCTTCCTTGGTGCAAGACGCGGCAAGGGAGCTCTACTCCCGAGAGCACAGGTCGTGAGACCTAGCCAGCTACTTGCGAGTTCTGAGTGACAGGGACCAAGAGTGACTCTGGATTGCGTGGTTATGGTACATTTCTTACACGGCGCCCGTGCACACTCACTTAGGGATGTTGTCAGCGCTAGTCGAGAGATGGCACAGCGATACTTCTTCATTCCATCTTCCCACTGGTGAGGCCACCATCACCCTAGAGGACGTTTGGTGCATTTTGTGATTGCCGATTCATGGTCATTGGATGATTTTTTACATGGACAAGGGGCACAAGGCCTACTTCAAAGTCCTCACCACATATGAGATTATCTTTTGCGAGGGGAAGATAGAGCTCGAGTGGCACAGGATCCTAGCACCTCCCTACCATTGGGTGATTGCAGCCATCATTTCGGGTCTTGTTGCCCCTGATAGATGAGAGCGATATTTCAATCCCAACTGGGGATCCTGCTGGGAGTGGATGGTTCAAGACAGGCCAATTCATTTTGCTTGGGGGCCTATTCTTCTAGCTTCATTATACAGAGACCCATGAGTATGTCTACATGGATGGCAGAGCACTCGGAGCGGGGGTGACTCTTCTTCATGTCTGGGCATGGGAGCACATTGTTGTGCTACAACCGCGTTGTTTCAGTTCCAATGGTGTCAGACGATCCCCTCATGTGGTGATACAGAGGTGGTGTGTCCTTCACACACACTGGCGAGCATGAGATCTCTTATTGGAGGAGGGTCTTGGACAAGATGCAGTTTTTACCTAGCAACCATACCTTGGTCGACCCGGATGGGCCGATGATGCAATCAGATGTTCTACTACCACCAGGATCATTATATGTAGGGCGGGAGCACACTATGATTGAGAGAGTACTTGCCCAGGCACGTGCAGCATCAGTTCGAGGAGCCTCAGGATCACCCAAATGATGATTATGTAGCCATCTTGCCCACTCCATGACACAGGTATCCTGGGGGCAGTATTCCTGCCAGAGGTGGTGGATAGCTTCAAGAAGTTGGTAGCCCAACCATGGGCCTATGATCTAGGACTCACAGATCCAGGCATTGCTCAGGCTTACAAGGATTGGTTCCAGCCTCTGCTTCGATTGATGATTCCAAGTGTAGTTTCGGATCTGCAGAGAGTTAAAGGCAGAGGGGGAGGACGAGGATGAAGAGCTAACATTCGACTGGACCCACCATTTGTGCCTCTAGTCCAGCCAGATTAGGGAGATGTGCACATGCAAGACTAGAAGCAGGTGCCACCAGTTCCACCACCACGAGGGGAGGATCCTCCTCGGGTGCAGTTGCAGGTACATCCAATAGGACAGGCGGATGCATGGGATAGTTTGATTGTGCCAATGTAGGCCCAGTTCTAGGCCGTGACAACCAAGAGAGATCAGGTGAGGGCCGAGAGAGAGCAGCTCAGGGCCGAGAGGGATCAGGTTGTACAACAGAGATAAGCTGCAGAGCTACAGGCAGCCACTAAGCTAGGTAGGAGACAACAACTAGAGAGCATGACAGCCTCCTCCTCCCAAGGTACAGTGTCAGTTCAATCTTATAGGATGTCATCTGAGAGGTAGAGTACTATCATAGGTACTATTATGAGGCCATACCCAGAGCAGAGTGGGTCCTAGAGTACTTAGAGTGAGCCAGCCACAAACTAGCAAAGGATCATGGTGACAGAGGTGAGGGCAGCATCCATAGAGACAGAGCTTGATCAAGATGATTTGATACTTTTTGTGCCTTACAGGATCATTTTTGATAGCCCAGTGGGCCTTTTGTACTGATTGACATATATGTACAGTGATCCAATTTATTATTGTACTATGAAAGTTGCATTATTGATGATATATATATGAGCCGATGATGATTTTGATGTGATGCGATGTGTATTCTTTATTTATGCATGGATTATTTTACTTCTATATGCTATGCAATGATGCTTTTATGGATGCATTTATTTCTGATGATGTATGCATTATGATTATGACTATCAGATCTTTGTTATGTTTAACCTATGATATGCAAATGTGATGTAGAATGATGTTGTCGATATGATGATTTATTTGATGCAAATGGTGATGTGATATGTGATGTGGAATGTAATATGCAAAATGATAAGGTATATACGTGAAATGTTATGTGAATCATGCTTATATATGAACGGATTATGAATAGATGTATGTTTTGTATGTGATGTAATGAATTATGCTTATATTATGTAATGAATGATTTATGATGCTATTTATGAGATGACATGGATGATGTAATATGATGGTTGTGATATGATGCCAATGAGATGGTTTTATGTAATGAAAATGAGATGGTTTTTTATGTAATGCAAATCAAATGGTTTTTTAAGATGCTTAGAATAACAAATGTTATTATCCTAAACTTATTAAATGATGATGTAATGTATGTGCTGCATTTAATATGATGTACTATATGTAATGATATGATAATGTTTTATGTAAAAATGGACTTAATGCATGAGATGATTTTATGATGTTATGCTAGTATGAATGTGATGGATTATCTTATAATGCCTATGTACCTATTGTTTATGATTATGTAGTATGTGATAATGTGAAATGGTTATGAAATGCAAATGAATGTTTATGTAGTGATTCATATAATGCAATGCGATTGAATGTAATGGATAAAATGCGATGAAATGGATGCACCTATCTATGAAGAATGCCTATGATAACCTGTTTATATGATGATTGAAATGCAATGCATGTGTTTCCTATATGATATGTTTATTCCATATGGTAATGGTTTTGTGGATGCAGGATCGATGACGATGATGGTGAAGATGATCAACCGTCATAGTACCTTGTTAGTGCAGTTAGCAAGAAAAGAAGTCATTTCAACAAGACACAAGATGATGCAAATGTAAATGATGATGATGATGGTGATTACTTTCCAAGGAGTTGGGATTTTTAGAGGGCCAAATTTTCTTATTTTTGATAACACACGTGGTACGAAGCATCAAGGTATAGAAAACTAGGATGGCATTGTACCTAGTGTGATGGACTTTGACTTGAAAATCAGATAGGAGTATCCTTGTTCACACCTGACATACGAAAACCTTGCTAGGATGCACTTTAGAAGTTCAAAACACCTTGGACCAAAACACAGAAAGGTAAACCTATCCATGCAATAGTCAACAATTTGTGCAAAACCTCCTCCATACATACCTAACAAAGCAAGTATTCACCAAGATTATATTACAAGAACATCCAACAAGCATAGCAGACAAAAGATAATAATTGTTGCCCCATTCTTATTTCTCTAAATCCTTCATTCGGATATCATCGAGAGGTCCTTGGAATGAGCGTGAATAAGATAAGTTAAAAGATAAAGACGAAGTAGACAAACAAACTGATGCTCTTCAATACCGCTAACGAGAAGAGGATGTGTTTTTAAGGATAAGAATCGAAACTATTGCCAAAAGATAATGTCCATTGTAGGAATGATTCATACTAGGACATGTTAGTGGATGGCAACACGTCATTTCATTTATCCAAAGTGTTCCAAATGATGATTGATATGGGACCAATTGGGTGATAGGTTATCAATACGAAGAGATGACCAACTTGCTTATGCACTGACTTAGACCTAAGACTTGACGTTTTGAGCTTTCTATTTCAACCTACTAGACTTGTTTTTGATTGTCTTACCAAAGATTGAGGATGACGATCGTTTATTATGAGTGATGTTATTGCGGGTGCAAGCGAGATGAGAAGGATGGATTTTTTTAAATATTTGGATTTTTTTTGGAGTTTTGCAATGTTTTGAGGTTGTTTTAGGTATTTTTCAAGATTTTTAAATGTTTTGATTTTTTGATTTTTTGAATGTTTTGGGACCTATCCTAGGGGCCTTGGGGGTTGATCAACAGATGAGCCTTGCCTATTTTATATACGTAGAGACCATGTAGTTCAACTGACGAGTTGACCGAATTACATATTATGATATACATGATGAGATGTCAGTTTATTATGATAGACTCCTATAGGACTGACCTAAATGTCTCAGGGGATGATCAAATATCAACCTTTCCTATGTTCAAGCTCAGAGACGATGTAGTTCGATAAGATGACTTTATTTTTGACTTTTTGATGATTTTGACATGTTTTTGGGATTTTAAAATGTTTTGATGTTTTTGGATTTTCTAATTTTATAATGTTTTTGAATTTTTTGATTTTATGATTTTAAGGATATACACGAATCTAATCCGATAAGAACATGCCCCCAGCATGATGCAATAGACTACTCTGATAAAGGCAGGACAAACTGACCTTGAGGATGGGTTGAGTAGTACAAGGAGGGATCATGATACGAAAATAGGACCAAGCTATGGTGCGGATGCGAGTGGATGAGTGATGAATGTGATGGAGATATGGAATGTGATAGATGATGGAAGCGTAATGGATGGGTGATGCAGAACAAGCTGTAAAGATCCTGGTGGATGGAAAGTGCTTATTTACACAAGACACCTATTTGCCAGGTTTTCACCAAGGTACTTGTCCAAATCACCACCGTAGTGGTTTTCACTAGAGGACAATTTTTTTTTTCTCTTTACTATTTTTTATCCTTTTTGATTTTTTTTAATTTTGTTTCTTTTTGATTTTTTTTGTTGTTACCAAGATGCCTGTTTGCTAGGTTTTAGCTGAAGTAACCATTTTTTCAAGACATTTTTTGATTTTTTTTGGATTTTTTGGTTCTATACCTTGAAAGATTTAGGCATAAAACTTTTTAAGATGAGAGTTATTCACGGGCTCTTGTAGAGGTTCCCCTTCAGGTGTTGATAGCTGATATGCCTCTGATTTGTAACTTGTTGTGATGATGAATGGTCCCAGCCAATTGGGTTCAAATTTCCCTTTGCTTCTTGCGTTCAGAACATTCTTTTGATTCTCCTTCTAGCACCAAATGTGCGAACCCCAATCCTAGTACCTGCAAAACAACAAGAATAAACAAGTTAAATAAGAGATTGCAAGCTAAAACAAGGATTCCCCATGAAATCCATTTACAAACTTCGAATTAGGAAAAGAAACAATGAAAAACACAATGAAACAAGAAAACATAAATCCAATCCTAATTAAAATAGCAAACTCTTGATCCCATGGGGGAATTGGTGCCAATTTGATGTGAAAATTGGCCTTTCCCAATTCCTAAGATGCAAGCTTGATATGTTGATGATGATTGATCCACTTTGATGGTGAAGGATGAGAGCTCCAAGCCAAAAATCTACAAAAAACCTAGCTAAGAACTCAATGGTGATGGATGAAAATGGCTAAATATTTTATCATAATAACTTTGCATAATTTGTGGATGATCAAATGAGGATATGAGCTCTTTATTTATAGAATGCCAAGATGGATGAATGTCCAAATTTGAGCAATGTGGGACTAACATTCATCCAATGGCATGATGCCACTTGTCATTCTATGAATGGATGAAGGATGTGCAAGATTTGGGGATTGTGCCAATAAATGCATATTTTTGAATTTCAAATTTGTTGAAATGACTTGCAAGAGGGAAGGGAAATTGCAATAAATTCCACTTGGCTCAAGAAAAAGGACATGTAAGATGAAGTTATTGCCTTGTTGGATGTACATGTTGACTTGGAATTTTGAATTCAAATTTGGAGAATATTCCAAAAGATGCCTTGTGAGAAAATAGAGATTTAATAAATGAATTAAATTTATTTTCATGTGCAACTTGCAAAATCTAGAGGATGGGACATGAGATGAAATTAAATTAATCAAGGGTTAATTAATTTAATGAGAGATTAGATGATGTGACCCATTTGACTCAAATTTATGGATTTATTTAAATCAAATAAGAGAGGAATATGATAAGAGATTAATTAAATAAGGATTTTGATTTATTTAATTAAAAGAAATGGTGTTAGATTAAATCAAATAAGGTTTTAATTTATTTAATTTAATGGATAGATTTTATAGATTTAATCAAATAAATTTAATTATTTAATTAAATAGGGATAATTAGATTAGATGGATTGATTTAATGAACAAAAGAGATTGACTTAATTAGATAAAATGATTTATTCAATTAAGAAAGGAATATTGATGGATTTAATCAGACAAGGAGATTTGATTAAATGGTTAGACCGAGGGATGATTTAGGATGAAACGATGTTAGTAGTCGGGATCAGATGCACAATGTCAATCAGTATATTTTATGTGTCTACAGGTAGCACAACAAAGGCCTGGATTCAATCTTGAGATTTGAAGGGTGAGAGATGAAGAAGCCGAAGCTAATGAAGGGAATGGTTTCTCCCCATGAAAAGATTTGGCAAGATGATAGGAATGATCAGAGGAAGAATATTTGACAAATTGATTCAAATTTGTCTCCAATTTGTCTCCATAGCTTCCCGTGAATGCCAATTGAATTAAATTGGATTTTGGAATATTAAATTTGGTAGGTGAGTGAATAGAGGAATTTGCTTTATGCCTTTATTTAAATATTTTGATTATTTAAATTAGCAAAAAGGGGGAATAAATAATTTAATAGAAAAAACTATAGAAGTTGTTTATTAAATTAAAATAGAAGGAATATGATAATTAAACAATAAAGTGTAAAACTTTGTTTATTTAATTAAGATTGGAATGATGTAATAATTAAATAAACTATTTGAGTTTTGCTTATTTAATGAAGATAGAATAAATGGATAAAATATAGAAGAGATAATATGGTAATAATTAAATAAAACAAAGTATTTAAATTTATTTATTTAATCAAGAGGAAATAATATGATAAAAATTAATAGTGAACTTAATATAAATAAATATTTCTATTTATTTATTAAGTAGATGAATTTAATTATGATAATTAAATAAAACAAAGTGAAATTTGTTTATTTAACTAAGACAAAAATAATAGAATAAAGATTGAAAAAAATATGATGAACTATATAAATAAATATTTCCTATTTATTTAATAGTAGAAGATTCAAGTGTAATTAATCAAATAAGTCGTATTTAATTAATTAGATTATCCAGACCATTTTTACGTGTATACAATACCATCAATAGTTTTTTGGAGCATATGGTGGGAGCAGAATAGAAGGATTTTTCTCAAAGAAAACTCAATCTTTATAACTCCAATCCAAGATGGAAAGACAGATTTATGAGGTAGTTAGCTCATATGTTAGAAATAATGAAAATATTTCATCCTTATTTTCTAACTAGGATAATTGGATTCTTTGCAATTGGGAATACATTTCTAAGCCTCTGGTGGGATTGCATCAGAATAAAAGTGTGTTGAAAAAAGATAGATCTAAGGTGAGATAGACAACTCCATCCCCGAGTTTTGCTAAGCTCAATTTTGATGGAGCATCTAAAGGAAATTCAGGAGTGTCAAGTGCGAGGATATGTATCCAAGATTCAAATGGTTTCTTGTTTTTGGCCCAGGCACTCAAATTGGAGGAAGGCACAAATAATATTGTTGAGGCTAAAGCTTTGTTGTAGGGTTTGCTTTTGCTAAAAGATTTGGCCATAAGCAAACTGCACATTGAAAATCCCCCAATAATTTAATTAATTATTGTCCACCTTGGCTTTTTCTAATTTTAAATAAAATCATTTATTTAAAATTGTCCACTTTCTATTCTCTCCAAATAAATAATTTTGAAACATTATTTACTGTCACATGACCCCACCACTTTTGAATTAAATAAATTTTTAATTCAGAAGGGAAACTCAGCCTTTAAAATCAAATAATTTTAAATTATTATTTGATTTTCCAACAACCTCTTTTTTCGTGCCCAATATCTCCTTGTCACATGCATTCTTGTCCATTGATTTATTTTTTCTAAAATCAAATCTCAGCCCTTCATTTCAATTTTTTCCCTAATGTTGCCCTAACCCTAATTATTGGTTGTCACATTTAATTTCAACCTTTGATCTTAGGGAATCTCTCATCTTTCAATCTTGGCCATTCATCTAAAATTGGATTTTCTATAAAAAGGAAATTTCAGCCTCATTTGACACACTTCATGCTCTTGACTTCATATTTAAGGCATTTCGTGCTTGACTATTTTCTGCATACTTTAGGCTTACTTGCATACTTGCATAAATGTAGTTTTTGAATAGAATCCTTCAATATTTGCTTACGACATTGTCATAGTCATAGTTTCTCATCAAAATCTGAGGGAAAACATAATATTGTAGCAACTGAAGAAGGGAAATGAAGGTCAATCATTGAGGGTTTGAAGTCTTTTGGTGAAATAATTCCTTTCTTTTATGCATTTTCCTCCATTGTACTTCATTGTTTAGCTAGGGTTTTGATTATGCATTTTATTTTATGCTAACCTAGATTTTTGTCTTAGTTACAACAACCTATGCTTGTAAGTTGACTGTAATTATATTGTCCCCCATTTCCTCGATTAGTATCAATCAATCAAGATAGAGAAAAAAAGATGTGTGTTTCATACATAGAGTTTCCATCATCTATAGACATTGTCAATGTCAAAAGAGTCCTCAAGATTCGTCCAATGCAATTAACATAACCTTGGATTTCTATGTCCAACATTATACTAATATCCTACACTATTCTTGGTAAATAGAAGAGCTTTGTTTGATATCTTCTCTCTAATATATTTGCAATGTTGCTTCTACATTTGTTTGTTCAATAGTTGTGGGGAAACTCCATTATAGGAATGTGGTCTGCATTTTGTCCCAGTACCCATAATTTCTAGAAACTACATTTATATATTATATAGTCATCTCCTTATTCATTTATTTGTATACCCTAATTGGATTGACCTCCCCATCTCTGTCCTTGTTCCATTACCCCTACATCTCCTGGTAACTATGGAACTTTATTCACATCATTACATAATCAATATTATCCACATATTTATTTAGTACACATCTATTAGATTGTCCCTCCATGCAACTCCTAGGATCCACACAAAACCTAACTACTTTAGGTTAACTACTTTTTATTATGCTTAAAATTATTTAGTGTGTAATGTTCATTACTTTTCATTAGCTAGGGTTTTTTACTTAGAATTTCATTATTGTAACTAAATGTAATGTTTTTAGTAACAGTGACCTAATCTTGTCATTTGTGGCCATTATTATAATCTTTATTTCATTTGATACTTGGTATTACAACACTCTAAAAATTATTTGGGTAATATTTCAGTGCGTCAGTTATAATCCATCAGAATAGTATAATTTTTTTAGTCTCTTTAACTTGACTTTAAGGATATCTTATTGATGTATCTTGCCTTATTAGCATTCTTTGTTGGCACATGAAAAGTCTCACCTTCTTTTTCACACAGGTTAGAGTTATTGCTATTTTTTGTAAAAATAGAGAATTAGAAATAGAAATTGTTATATGAGAAACTAGTTTTAATACATGCCCTTTCTTTAACTAAAACTGGTAAAAAATCAAATTTTGGTTCATGGTATAACATATTATTAAAAAGAATTAGAGTACTAATTGTGGCTTTAGAAAGTTCGTCAGAACTACCTTCAAGAAATGTTAATCAAGGCACTAAACTTCTACCTGCATAATTTTAACACTGTCTAGACTAATAACAATCAATACAGACATGGATATTTCATGTAAGATGCCCCAAAGCATTAAGGACAATATAGCTTGATTTTTAACATTCATGTTAAGAATGCAGTGATGTGAATTAAATGGCTGCAATAAATCAAGTCATAGAAGTTTTCTTGTCAAGTCTACTAAGAAGATGCTAACAAACCTCCACATATTGAATTTCATTCAAAAGTGACTCTGATGGAGCAGTTATTGTCTAAGAAATATGAGTACACTGCAGAGTCAAATCCATAAGATGAGTTTGTAAATATCATGGAAATCTATAGTAGAAAATGAGAAAAAATTGAGGTAAAATTCTTAGATAAAATTATCTATGATCATGTAACTTGATGGCTTACATAATGTTCAAACAACTTATGGAGGTCATATTGGACCTTTCCTAGCATTTTAAAATTCCTCCTGGATACATCTCACCATATTAGAATGTGAATTCATATAAATTTTATAAAGAATATCCTGAAAAATTCATTAAGGGATCACTGAATAGTTAGCCACTATATACATGATCAGCTTGATTGGAATTTTGATACTAACATGCTAGAAGCTTACCACCCCCAACATTGACATCTAATGCAGTATTCTCAAGCAGACATTGACCCATGCCATGCAGTGCTTGTGATAATTTTGCATTGAAATTTAGTTCCTTTGCCTTATTAGTTACAACTATCTATTGTGTAATTTCAACCACAAAAATTACATGAAACATTTTTTAAAAATGTTGATGATGGATCACAAAGTATCATCCAAAACATTCATATCAAAAGTCACTAAACATTTTTTATCCAAAAGGCTTTTCAAAGAAAAAGTAAATAAATAAAAACTTGTGAAACAAGAGAGAAAAAGAATAGCTTTTATTCATGTCATTAGAAGACAGACAATGATCCTTGAAACATACATTATTATGTCTAATCTAGAACAACCATGGAGATTTCTAAATATTCAAAGGTGGTATTAACAAATGCTAGCAGCGATGGAGGACTATGTATATTACACACTCCATGTATAAGTAGATTTAACCCCAAGTTAAGAGGTGAAGACACATGCTATCAGAGGACAAATAATTCCTTGGTGAGTTGCCAAATCATCCTATACATAGGGAGAATAAGATACTGACAAAAATAAACCTTGAGAAAGTCAGTTTGAAAATTAAGAAACCTTCTACCAGAAGGAAATAGGAATAGAGAAAGTGAGGCTATGAAAACCCTACATCACAAAGGTGTTGAATTCCTGAAAGATAAAGATGCAAAAGCCATAGTCCATGATATTGTGAAATTGATTTAAAATTTGAATGCACAATTCCATCATGAAGTTGCAAATGTCTCACACAATAGAGCCATAAGCAACCTACATATTAAACTCGTGGAAAATATAGATCCTAATGGCATGGGAAGATGCATATTAGAGCTAATAAAGAATTCAAATGCATAAATTTTGATCTATTTAGAAGGGCTAAACAATATCCTCCCACATATTCACACAAATTTGCAACTTGGGGGCTCTATATACAATGTTATGCATACAAATATTCACTTAAATTCAACTACACTAAAAAATTACCATAGAACCAGGTCAATGGAGCAAAAGGGAATGTCAAAACCCCAATGTAGAATACAACAAGCAATATAACTCTTATAGTTACAAAAGTCTTTCTAAATATGAAACTGACTAGACAAGGATGAATTTCATCACATACATGCTGCAATATTGAAGTCTTAGATATGCTCACTCTACTTGACTAATTTTAACTAATTTTTTGGTTGTCCAGATCTAAAGGTGACTTGGAGCAGACATATAAGTTGATTTGGAGTAGACCTTTTAAGGCAAATTTATAGCAGTTTAAGGCAGATTTGAAAGAGATACAAGAGTAGATTTATAGATCATTCATAGTAGTTTTATGAGAAAAAGTTGTTGAATATTTGATCAGACCTTTTGAGGTATTTTACTACATATTTATGCCAAAGTTGTGAGTAGTTTTATTAATTTTTTTGAGCAGATTGGTAAGGGAGTTTATAGCATATTTTTGTGAAGGAATTAAGGCAGATTTGTGAAGCATATTGAAGTAGCAATACACATCATATTCATTTGGAGGTTTGGAGATAGCATAGAAAGAATACTAGCCTCATCTATTTTTTTTAATTCTATCAACTACCTACAAATCAAAGAGAGATTGATTTAGTTGTTCATGGAGAAGCTTACAAAGTAGAAGGTTTTGAATTCTAGTCAACAAACTTGATAAATTATGAAGATTTTTAGAGTTACATCAAAGGATTTTCTAGACCTCATTGGAAAAAAGGAAAGCATCATTCAAATCAAATCATCCAAAGCTGCATTTCCAAAAAGCCTATTTTTAGCTCGTCACCATTTTTGAAGAGAAGAGCATATTCCATGACAAGTTATTTTTAACTAGAACCCCTATTTTTAGTGTCCTCTATTCATCGCATGGAGTCAACTATTGTTAGATTATCCATCTCATCATGTTTTAGCCCCAAATGTACTCTATTCATAGCATGGAGTCAGGTATTGTTAGATCATCCATCTCATCATGTTTTAGCCCCAGATGCATGTGCTAGATTGTTAATAGTCAAGCTTTTTAATGAGATTTTCATAAATTCAGGAGAGTAAACTATTTAAGCACAAAAAAACAAACAAAACCTCCTACTAGGTAGAGAAAACACCAATATTATGCTACAAATGAAGGGATAAAAGATTAAACAACACACAATTCCAAAAAGTAAACAACTAAACTACATACAAAGCTAGAAATTAGACAAACAAGTTTTTCCAATACAAATCTTGACTAAATTCAATCTTGTTTTGATTTACTTAATAAAATTATACACATAATTCCACAATAACTAAATAAAACTTTAACAACATAAGCCCCATTTCAACTATTTTTTTTTAGTTTATGTACTTAAAGCACTTATTTACAATAAAAAGCTTTAGCAATTTAAAAATAATAAAATATCTCAAAAAGTAACACTTAAGTGAACCTATCCTCAACTGTAAAAAAATACAAAGAAAGCTACTTTAAATAAAACTAATCATAAAACAATTAATAAAACACAAATAGCCTAAAATAGACTCCTTTCAATCACCCTAAAATAGTCGTTTACACATAACTGACCATAAGCAATTTTTTGCACTGAAATTGGTGAATCTTTAGAGTCTTCTAAAATCCTAACCATGACAAATTCCTTTGATATCCCAACATGATGATATGCCAACATTCTCAGTATGAAACTCTAATTTGGAAACATTGATGATTTGAATTTTCCGTATTGATGCCTTAAAGTTTAAAAGATGACTTGCTCTTCACTACTTGTCTCAAGGTTTTGGTATGCAGATTTTGATCAACTAACCCACTGTAAATGCAAGGCAAGTACTGGTAAGAGATAAAACATGGTGTAAGATACTATGTAATAGCAAGATGGTTGAAGATTGAAGGTAATCCTACTGATGTCTCCAAAAACATTGTAGCTACTCCAAAAATCCTTCAAAAACAATAAACCCTTTATACTCTGATTTTCCATTTATACTCTACTCTTCCATTTGGTAGGGACTGTAGCTGCACCAACAATAAACCCTTAATACTTTACTTTTCCATTTATACTCTACTCTTCCATTTAGTAGGGACTGTAGCTGCACCACAGCTCTTGTTGTATATAGTGATTGGCCTATAGTGGTTCTCGGCATCATTCAACAAAGCTTGTCGACTTGCTTCTTCAATGATTTTCCACAAAATTGATGGATAAGTTGTTGTCCTAAATATTATCAAAGTAGGAAATGCATGCATTTGAAGACCATTCAAAATATAGAAAAATATCTTCAATGGGTTTGTGGATGGTAGTGAGGGATATCATATTCACCTTTTAAAAAAAAATCTTAGCCCCTCCCTGTAAGTAGAAATGAGAAATTTTCAAAAAAAATTAGGTATCCGTAAAAATCTTGAAATCCATAAATAATTTTGGACACAATTAATTTTTTGGAGATATCAAAATTTTGGACTACCATGTGATAAAGAAAACAGTGAAAGAAGGTTAATAAATTTATTGTACAAATCTAAATAAATTGAAATTATTTTAGAATTTTCTTTTATTCTCTACATATGTGGATTTTAATCCAAATTTGGATTCTCTGGTCTAAATTCGAGCTATTGAAATGGGAAAACATGATTTTCAAGGGGAAAGTTTGAAGGACAAAGTTGCTTACCACACGGACCAGATCTTCTATACACTAAAATGTCAAGTAAAACAACTAATAGTGTTGCTCAAGACGATTGAATCCCTAGTGAGGTCACAAGAACAAGATCTAATATAGATATTTGAGGATCATCGGGGTCTGGTAATGTGAATACAGGATAAATTTGTGCCAGAGATCATGTGCCTTCATCAACAAGTACATATCATGAAGGAGAATACTTTTTCTAATGCATATCAAGACAGTTTAAACCTTTTGAGACTCCTAAAAGCTTGTGTGCAGCTAACTACAAGTCCATTGCAAAGGCTAAGATTCTTTTTCAAAATGGCAATCAATACAGTAAATATTTTTGTGAACAAAGGGCTATGGTCTAGGCTTGAGCTCTTTGGAACCATATAAGCCTCAAACAAAATTGAAGCACTTTCACATGAAAAGTCAGATTTAGGAGACTCAGCAATCACAAGAAAAGATAATTCACATTTCAGACGTAGGAAACCACCAAACACAACAAGAAAAGAAAAATCTACATCCAAAAATTGGTATTGGAGATATTGAAAATATAGCCAAAAAATATAGAAACGATCCTGAAGATACCTTTCACCCATTAATTTTTTGTTAAAATAGGCAAGCCCATAAAATATTAAAATACCCTTCCTATATTACTAACCTAGAGCAGGGATTTGAAGCATGCGCAACCACCCTCTGCTTCCTAGGATTTGAAGGCTTCTGTAACACAAACAACACTTGTTCAACGCACCTACAAGAAAAACAACATAGGAAAAACACTCACAACAGAACTTACATTGACAATACTTGGAGAATTATTTAAAATTGCAAGAGCTTAATTTCATGGCACAACTCAAAAGCTTTTCTCACCTTTCCACTTCAAGGGAAACCCTGACTAAAGATGTTTCCATGGGAAACTCTAACTCAAATATGGTTTTCCTTCAGCCTAGCATGCTAGATTTGACCTTCGACCTTGGACAACCATGAGGAGGGATGCCATGCACTTCTAAATGTGTGGCTATCCCTTCCTAATAGTGATCATGATTTTTCAACAAAATTTGCAGCCATGAACGAGTATACACAGGGGTAAGGGAAAAGAAAATGCATGTCGAAAGGGAGGGAAAATGAATTGAGGGGAGGGAAATATTTTTTTTAATTTTAGAAAGGTTTTTTTTTATTGAATTAATTTAAGACAATTAAAAAATTACAAATATAATTTAAACATAAAATATATAGTTAAGAAAAAAATAATATTTTGCCTTAAATCCCCCTTATATGTAGTAAAAGCAATCATTGTTATTTCTATTTCGCATTATTAAGATGGTTGAGTATTTCAGAAAACGAAGATAGAAGTGAATCAATCTTCATTTTTAGGGAAAAATGTTCTTTTTTTAAGGGAAAAATCTTTGTTTTCAGTAGACTTGACCATTATGTTTGTACAATCCATGTAAATTGAATCTAATTGCTTCTAGAAATAACTACTTGACCTTACGTTCTTAAGGCACTGCCTCTAGAAATAATTACTTTTACAGACATTACATTTCTACAATCCATTTAAATTGAAACTAATTGCTTCTAGAAATAACTACTTGACCTTTTGAAATAAAAGTGTCTACAAAATAGCCCTCAAAATACAATTGGATTGTTTAAATCATATTTTATTAGTGAAATTGACCACAATTGCTCTTTGATACATTTGACATGCTAACACAACAATAAAATCAAATTGGCTTCAAATCATAGTTAAAAACATTAATGATTCATTAACATAATGAGTAATAAAAGTTAAAGAATGTAAACATTAAAAAAAATTATAAATATGTGAAGACCTTAAGACTGCACCGAGAGGCAATGCCACGCAATAGGTATTTTTGGTGCACCAAGCAACATAGGCAGACAAATGGCCCGCTTAGGTAGGGGTCCTATGAGGGGGGCTTAAGCTCTATAGATTATGATCAAATTCGAAAGAAAAAAGAATAGAGTATTAGTCATTTATTTTAGTCATTTTTATTTTTCTGACCAATTATTTAGTTGTGCTTTAACCTGATGACCAAATTAGTCATTTATTTAGTCATTTATACTTGTGAATTGCAAAAAATTAGTAGAATTTAGTCATTTTTAGTCACATGACCAAAATTTTTAGTCATGTGACCAAAATTTTTAGTCCCATAGTCATTTATTTGCCAAATTCTACTAGTGTATGAAGATCAAAACTCTCAAAGGAATTCTGAAAAGTAGTGCATAATCAGGTTGGAATTTCCTTAATCTCTTCTTTTCTTTTATTTGAAACACTGTTTGATAGATTAAATCCTAAGACATTTGGAAAACATTCCTTGTGCTAGCATGCACGTACGCATATTTCATGCATATTTGATTTTGTTGTTCTAAATTCATAAGTTTGGAAAGGATAATGTCTCTTCAAGATTTGGTCCGTAGGTAGTTTTAAGCTACAAGAGTTTAGAAATAAAAGAATTATGTTGGAAACACACAAAGAGAGTGCCTTTAAGTGGTGTAACGTCCTTTATTTTTATCAAACTTATGCAAAATTTCATTGTGAATGGATTTGCATCTTCCTCCTTTATTATGTGCTCATCTCTTTCTAGCTGGTTTGTATGCCTTGGCAATGGCAATCCACTATATTTCAGAATGGATGAACAATAATCCCTTAATAACGTGATGCATAGAAATTTTTCCAGGGGTAATTGCATATGAATTAAATAATGGAAATCACATCTTTTTCCTAGTCATGTAAGTATATCCTATGCTAAATGTTTCTTGCAATTTGCATGCATGTCTTGTTGATGGAATTAAAATTTGCATGATAGATAATACTGCCTTAACCCATCCTATTGCGCATCCGCTAACATTATCTCTATAATTCTCTATGATGCAATTCGTGAAAGCGAGTTATCGCAATCTAAAGAACTCTTTTCTTGAGAGAAAACTACCTATAAAACCAAAACATCCTTGTTGCTAATCTTGCAATGTAGCCTTTTAATTTTCATTTCGGTCTCCCTTCCAATCGGCTCAAACCATCCCAATATAAAAAGGAGCATTTTTTTTATCATGTGTTCCACATTACAAATAGATCTTGAACGTACAGGACTACCTTCTTGGTTAGATCATCTTAATCTTTGTCTTTCATTTCAATGTCGATGTCTTGGTTCTCTAGTCTTGATTTATTATCCTAGTGCACAAGAGTCAGTTCGCTGCTTCATTGCATACTACTTATATCACTTTCACACTATTTGCTACGAGTTCATCCTTGTGCTTTATTCATTGAAATTTGAATACACCTTTAGCCTACTTGTTTCTTAGGGATTGAGGTTTGACCCTTAAATGGTTGCACCTTATGTTGTGTTGTATGTTGATCGTTTCATATATGGTTTGATGGTTTTGAATATGTAGGACATTTGATATTTTTCCTCCAGCAAATTTGCACTATGACTGAAATCAAAGAACATGTATTAGGAATGGATTTGTTGCATGTAATCATTATCGTATTTGATCTAACTAGGACGTTAAAGTTATTTGAAAACTTAATCCAATATAGATTTATTCCCTGATCACAACAGTAATGCGTGATTGTGTCTAAACCATTGAAATTATTACAAGTAGAGTTCACTTTAATCCAGATTCAAGAAAACATAAGCTAAGAACTTAAGGAATCAAAATGCTGAAAGAATAATGAGACAAAAAGAGGAAGAGAGATCACGCTTTGATAACAGTTTGCTCAGGATGAGCTATGTCTCTGGGTCCGCTTCTCAATCGTAGGACTGCTTTATTAAGATTTCCAAACACTGAAGGTGTCTTCTTACAATTCTCCAAGCCATAGAACCAGCATGACCTCCTCTCAGACTCTCAAGTTTACAATTTTTGGTGTAGAAAAACACCTTGAAAATATTCACTCTCCAAGAAATCTCTATCTCTGAATTTCTGAATTCTAACACTTGAAAATCTCCATCTCTTAGCCCCTTTTTATACATTAAAATTAGCCTAAATAGGCTTAACAAAAATATTAATGTCGCTTTTTTCCATTTAGCATTGGTTATGGAAATTTGGTTAATACACCTTTAGCCTACTTGTTTCTTAGGGATTGAGGTTTGACCCTTAAATGGTTGCACCTTATGTTGTGTTGTATGTTGATCGTTTCATATATGGTTTGATGGTTTTGAATATGTAGGACATTTGATATTTTTCCTCCAGCAAATTTGCACTATGACTGAAATAAAAGAACATGTATTAGGAATGGATTTGTTGCATGTAATCATTATTAGTATTCGATATAGATTTTAAGCCTCTTTTGCGATGAATATTTGGCTATCTAAAAATTCGATGAATAAAACAATTGGGGAGGCATTGGATTTTGGATAAATATGTATATATAATAGTTGGTGATTTGTTAGTGCCTGACTTTATAATATTTGATAAGATTTACCTTCATTCTTTTGAAGATGTGTTATTGTATTGAAGGAATAGGTTGTTTTCTTTCCTTAGTTAAGCAACAAATTCAATAGTTTTACCATTTATAGTCCTTCATTAAAATGCATACACTGGTGTTGACACTCAACTATAGGCTACAATTTCTTATTTTTTCCTTGTATATAAACTTATCACCCAGCTCTATGATTTACATTAGATATCCCTTAAGAATGCTATATGCTTAATGTCCATGAATCTGTTTGGTGTTGGGCAATTGATATTTTTACTGTATCTTTTTAATTGATGAAAACGGATTATATTGGCATTCGATTATTTAATATATATATATATATATATATATATATATATATATATATATACCTAAAGATATGTGTTTATCACAATATAATTAGATTATTTTTATTAAAACAGTATTCAATTTAACATATATGTATGTTCTATTTGTATTATATTTATGTTTATAAATTATGGTTATAGTAGAAAGGTATTCTTGTCTATGTGAATTAAATAAATTATGGATAAGGGAACTTGAAAAAAATAAATAGAAAAGAGGAGAAAATTGAATGAATCATATTTAGATAAATTGAAGGAATTATTTAAATAAGAGAATTAGATTATCTCTTTTGTTAATTAAAACAAGTTGATTTTTTTCATATTCATTTAATGGAAGATTTATTTGTATATGTTCTTTTCATGGTTGCATTGTTTTTTGTATGTTTGTTTTGAATAATGTTTTTGATTAGTGGAACTGGGATGTTTTTGGCTATTATTCATAAGTGGGAGGCTTTTGTGCAAGTGGTTTAATATTGGCTTCCAAAGGTTAGGAGGGAGTATTTTTCTTGCATGAGTTTGTATAGGGCTCAGGGATCAGGAGAGGTTGCCGGGAAAACCCAAGATAGGGGTCGAGGCCTAGGAAGATCTGCCAAGACAATCCATATCAAGTTTTGTGATGACATTCGTGGAGTATTTGTGCATGCATGAGTGTTATGTTGTATCGCATGGAAGTGGTTGATATTTTTTGATTGTGATATGTGAGCAAGAGGGTCAATGCCTTGCTCGGTATATGGGACTCATATGATTTTGTTAAATGTGCAAGATGGTTTTTACCTTGCTTGATGTGTAGGGTCTACTAGATGCAAGTAGGGGGAGTGGCTCTCAATTGGGGGCGGAACCCAAAGTGATGTCCAGGGTAACCCATTTGGGAGTTTCCTAATTCAGTGATAACCTAATTAATGAATTGGGGGGATGGATAATTTTCACATAAACAAGATAATGGATGTCTCACCCATGCTTGTAGTGTTCATTTAGGCTAAGGATGGGTTCAGAAGGTCTGGTTGGAAAGATCAACTTCCTTGTCCTCACAAAAGGAATGTTGGTTTCACATGTGTCACCCTATGGGGCTAGCGTCTAGTGAGAGATTGTCAAGGTAACCATAGATGGGGGTCAGTGTCTAGTGAGAGTCTGTTAGGGTAACCCATGTCAGGACCATGCAATGACACTCTTCCCTATTGCAATCTAGCATTCCCTAGTTATGTGTTTCCCTTCTATTGTGTGAATGCCTCTTGAAGCGATGTATATATCTATGTGATGTTAATGTTGTTGCAGTATTGTGTTGGAGCCATGTACAGCCTTGTTTATGCTTGTATGTTGTGTTCTTTACTATTTTATGTAGTGGGACCTTATGTTATCTCCTAGCACGGGGGGTGGACCTTAGGGTTCCACATGGTTGGGAGGTTGGTACTTTTTCTTCCATTGGGTTTCCTGCTACTTGTTCGTGTGCATGGAAGTTGTACCTTGTGAAGCAAATACCAATTCATGTTCCAATTTGAAGAGGTATTCCTTATGTTTATGCTATGGATTTCTAAATCAAATGTACCATTTATTGTAATAGTGATGTCATCTTCTTAATTGTATTTAGGGAAGCAATATTGTAAACAATGTAATGATGTACTCGAGAATGTAATGGAAGTTGTTTATGTACTTGTTAGTTCTATATATATGATCTTTATTGGTTATTTACTTGATGACATGATATGGAAATGTATGTTGTTAAATCATTTAATGTGATGGATTAAATGAGCTCTTGATTGTTAGTTAAATTATGGCTAATGAAAAGATTCTAATCCTTGTTATATATGTATTAGTAATGCAGTCATGGAACCTTAGAGGACTTAGTTTAGTTAATATGTTATGTTATGTTATGCAATTCACTGTTATTTTCTTTTAAAAAAAAGTTTCATTTTTTTGCTAATGTTGTGTCTTCTCTGGGGTTCCTTGGTGGGGCGCTACACTTGATATCAGAGCCTAGGTTCATACAATGGGTACTCTGGATACATATGAGTCGATTATGTTGTCCTAGTGCTTAGACTCTTGAGCTTATGTTTTTCCTCTTCTATCATCCTTGCTTAGCACCCGAGATTTGTCCTTTGGTGGTGTTCGTCCAATGGTGCAAAAAACCGATGGAAAGGATAGGACCCTCAATGTAGTGCACAATGCACCAGTATTCTTTCTATTGGGGATGCATTATGGACCCTTTTGTAGCCTTGTGAAGTGACTTTCGATGACGTGATTTGTGTGTGTATGTGAAGAATGCATGTTAGATCATGAATATAGTGCATATGAAATGATAAATTTTATTTTCATGCTTCTGAAAAGGTGTAAAACCATGATCTTGTGTCATGTATATTATGAGATTTAGAGTTGTAAAATGAATAAAGTGGAATATCTTTCATGTAAATGATGAACATTTAATGAAAAATGTGTGCTTTTTGTGCATAATTATGTTATGTTTTGTGGAAGAGTAGCATTTTGATGTAATGAATCAACTTTGATGATTGATATGTATCGAAAGGTTTACGAGTTGATTTGATTACTGAGTGTTGTCTTCGGATGTGTTTTGGTGAAAGGGACAGTGTCACATTACTCACTTGTGATTACCCTGCTACATTGTGATTTCCTTCCATGGTGTGTCTGATTGTATGATTATATATATGTGTTCGATCATTTTTTTTGCTGCAAGATGCAGGTATCAAGCATCGACTCCACCTGAATTAGCAATTTTTAGCATGCCTCAAACCCAATGGAATAGTTGTTCAGAGATAATAGAAGATCCCCTACCCTAGCCATCATCCTTGAGGAGGATGAGTATCCAGTCACTAGTACAAAAACAGTAATATACAACTAAATAAACTACTAAAAATTGCATATAAATGACTAATTTTGGTCATGTGACCATTAGTAGTTTATTATTGGTCATTTATAACATGACCAAATTTATGACTAAACTATTTTAGTCATTTATCTAGTCATTGATTTAATCATTGATTTGGTCATTGATTTAGTTCTTAATTTAGTCATTGATTTTTGTTAACTGGTCATTTATTCAGTCATGGTAGTGATTTATTTAGTCATATATTTAGTCATTGATTGTTGTTAACTAGTCATTTATTTAGTCATTAATTTAGTCATATATTTAGTCATATATTTAGTCATTAATTTAGTCATTATTTTAGTCATGATAGTCATATATTTAGTCATTGTAGTCATATATTTGGTCATTGTATTCATTTATTTTAGTCATAGTTGTCATTTATTTAGTCATGGTTTAGTCATTTATTTGAGTGAATCAGTGATTGAAGTTATAAATCAAATCTAAATTAATTAATTCTCACAAATTTATGCATATAAACTTCAAATATCATAGATATTCAAAAGAATTTTGTATTGGATTAACATGAAAAAAAAAATCAATCAACAAACAACTTTATGCATATAATGCTCAAATATCATAGATATTCAAAAAAAAAATATATTGCATAAAAAAAAAAAGAATGTACAAATAGAAAATAGTTGCATAACCAAAGGAATTACAAACAACATACAGCTGCACAAACAAAGATCCATGAAATGCATCCTTCACTACACACTTGGTTTCCATGGAAGACAAATCCAAGATATGATATAAATGCTACAAACATTGAAGGGAGAAAAGACATGAAAATATATAGTAATGTAGTTATATTATTTGCGGTGCATATATTGCCTAATTCAGAGCAGTTTTTCCCTCCCATTCCAACTGAATAGCCCTTGAGAGAAGATTTGAAGGATTTGAATGAGAAGGATGGAAACTTCCTATCTAGAAATCTCACTGGTCATGGTTGGATGAAAGTAAAGAGTGCATGTTCACCTCTACAATTTGACGAGTTGCAACCTGAAATAAATATTTCAATGAGGGTTTTAGAATATGTTTACTAAAATGAAAATACAGCCAAGATCTAATAATGAGCACATTTAAATTTTTACAATATGGAATCCTTTACCTATTTCAATGGTTTTGTGAGATTTCCCATTACAGATGCTTAAATTGTTAATGATGTAAAAAAAGAAATGAGTTTACTTCTATGCCACTTCACATTAGAAACACTTCATAGAAACTCAAAACCCTTAGAAATCAAATACTGAGGAATGATCATCAATTGTTAACAACCTTTTCCACAATCTTTCTGTAGTAGTTTATCCCTCACTTCCTTCCCCATGTTTATTCCACTTTACCTATCGAGAAGTCATGTCATCAAAAGTTATATATGCTTTGGGGCTTGAGATCGATAATGGTGATGGAATGGATTTTAGTCTTAGATTGAAGTACAACTACAAAATAAAGTTTTATCCATTATTAGGAATATCCTAGAGATGCATAGACCCCTACTTCAGGCTTGAAAAATCTCTCTCGATATTCCCTACATCCTCTTGACTTGGAGAATTTATTCTAGGAATCCATTGACTCCTCATGGGTCACTTCTTTTATATGCTATAAAAGGCTATGAATGATCCATTTCATGAAAAATAATCAATTGAAGGATCTTTGAAACAGATTGCAATTGCAATGAGGAAGATAATAAGGCCAATACCAAGAGGTTCAAGACAAATGAAGGAAGTGTAGAGGAATCTACACCCAAATTGATTGACTTAGGGCCTACATCAAATATTAACTATGAAGATCAATCTGAGCTTTCAAACAATATATGTTCTATCAAATATAATGAAATAAAACCTGTGAGCCAAAAAGAGAAAATCCATATGTTGTAGAAATGATAGCTTTCTTTTAGAAATAGAGTGAAAAATCAAAGGCAACAAGAAATTAGTGCCTTTCAACAATCACCCATGTCAAAGTGATATGTTCTAAAGCAAAGAAACATCCAATCTATAGATATTTTGACAAAGAAAACCATTCAAACATAGGGCCTATGGATATTCTAATAGGATATTTTTAATGGTGGCACTCCACATAGTAAAATGTAAAGAATAACCCATGTACTCCACACATCCACCTCTGGTCCATAATTACACTTCAAAACCTCAAGAGCCATGTATTAAGGACTATCAACTATTTTAGTAAATTTCTCACCTACAACAGTAAGGAAAACCAAAGAGTAGATTAATCACAAGCACCATAGTATAATCAGTAATACATAGTTCAATATTGAACAAAAGGTAAGAATTTCAAAATAAAGAGGTTTATTAAATGAAAATAATGGTCAATATCCTAATAAGCACATTTAGGTTTTAACATTACGACATCCTTCTTTTGGGCTAGGCTCTTCAGAGGCACCTTTTATCTTGTATACACTCATAAATATTTTTAATCAAAGTTTTCCTTGTCTGCAATGCAACATGAGATCCATTATCAGTATAGATCACCACCAAAATTTGAAGACAATGAATTCTAACCTAGGAAGGCAAAAAAATAGAAAAGAAAGACTGAAAGTTGAAAGCTTTACAAAACATACCTTAAACCCCCTTGCAAAAGTAGTTCCAAGAATATTGATGGGTAAGTAGAGAACTGCTCCAATGTATTCGTCAAAGGCTTTATATATGTCTTATAGCTCCTCGACAGGGGGTAAATCCAACAATTTTTTCCCCATTAAGTTGAGAACAAGATGAAAAGTAAAAATATTGAAATGAAAACAAAAACCATAATAATTAAAAGAAGTAAACAACCATTAACATCATGTTGCTTGCCTAATGGCACTTGTGTTGAAGAGGGATTTATTTCTGTCATTCCCATTTTTTCATGCTAGTGATAAACACATGTTGTATGTCTTCCATGAAGTTAGAGTCCAAATTCTCATACTTCAACAAATTCACAATAGTTCCATGGAGTTTTCTCTGTAGCTCTCTATGAACATCAAGTAGGCCATATTTTCCTA
Source organism: Sequoia sempervirens (assembly GCA_007258455.2). Classification (NCBI taxonomy): domain Eukaryota; kingdom Viridiplantae; phylum Streptophyta; class Pinopsida; order Cupressales; family Cupressaceae; genus Sequoia; species Sequoia sempervirens. Next base: position 53,063 of record VDFB02106401.1, on the reverse strand, counting down.
TAAGATTTACCATAGAGCTTGGGTATTTGTCTTGGAAAAGCCTTCCCTTGTTGGTATTGACCTCACTTCTCCAATTTGGAGAGTTGTAGCCTAAAAATAAGGTTTCGACGAGGGTTTTAGAGTATGTTTATTAAAATGAAAATTACGACCAAGATTCTAATATTGAGCGCATTTAGGTTTTAACGTTGTGGCATCCTTTACCTTATGTCATTTTTTTATTCTACTTTCCCCAACGCTACTAGTTCCAGCTCCTCCAAACTGGCGCAACCCTTCCCTGTTTCACCATAGTTGCCAAGCTATTTTTCCTTCACATTTTTTTAGGTTTCAAAATAAGGCTCCTTTGCCCACTTTTTTTTCAAAACCCTAGTTTTTGAAATTTCTTTTGTCCACTTTTTTTTCCATTTGATTTTCATTCTTAGTTAAATCTCCCACTTTTAAATATATTATAATATTATATTATTATATTATATATATATACTCTATATATAATATTATAATATTATATTATTATATAAAATATATAATAATATAATATTAAATATAATATATATTATAATATATTATTATTATATTATATTATAATACAATCCACTCCCTAAATTTGATTTTTAATTATTAAACTTTAATATAAAAGATAGCCCTCAAAATTCAATTGGATTGTTTAAATCATATTTTATTAGTGAAATTGACCACAATTTCTCTTTGATACATTTGACATGCTAACACAATAGGAAAATCAAACTAGCTTCAAATCATAGTTAAAAACATTAACGATTCATTAACATAATGAGTAATAAAAGTTAAAGAATGTAAATGTTAAAATTTATAAAATATGTGAAGGCCTTAAGACTACACCGAGAGGCAATGCCTTCCACATAATAGGTATTTTTGGTGCACCAAGCAACCTAGGCGGCCAAATGGCCCACTTAGGTAGGGGTCCCATGAGGGAGGCTTAAGCTCTATGGATTATGATCAAATTTGAAAGAAAAAGAATAGAGGAGTAATAGTCATTTATTTATTCATTTTATTTAATATTTTGTTATGACCAATTATTTAGTTGTGATTTTTACCCATGACAAAATTAGTCATTTATTTAGTCATTTATACTTGTGATTTAAAAAATAGTAGAATTTAGTCATTTTTAGTCAAGTGACTAAAATTTTTAGTCACGTAGTCATTTATTTGCCAAATTCTACTAATGAGTCCATTACCTCGTCAGCGTTGTCGATGTCTATGGTGAGTTGGTCCTACTTCTCAACCTTGATTAGGGTTTAGGTAATTGATTGACATTTGGTTTGCTTGAATATTTGGTGTTGCTTGTATTTGTGTTAAAGGAAAAGTGAACATGGTATTATTTAACAAATTTTAGAACTAATGTGTGTATGTTTTATTTTAACCTTGTGACTTCCAAGAGTAAGTCAAATCTTAGGGCGGGAGGATGTAGTGCCCCTCCATGATTCACCCTTTCATGATGTTTGATAAATGTTGTTTTGGGTTGTTTAGTTTAAGTTGTTTGTTAAATGTTGCTCTTGATTAATTGGTTCATTAAATTAAATTATTAAGTAACAAGTATTTAGGTAATCAAATATAAATAGAATTATTAATAATTATAGTTGATAATGAATTAAAAGTGTGATAAAATATAAAATAAAATAAAATAAAATATTATAATGGAAAAATGCAATTAATAAACAGTAATAAATAGGAAAAAATAAGGTGATAAATGAAAAGGTGGGTTTCTTCCATTACAAATCTAAATTTAGTATTGGTAGTTGTAAACCATTAATGAAATTAATTATTTTCTAAAAAGAAATTTTCATGGAATACTTTTTGGGATTCTAGAGATTTGATTGGATTTGTGGGGTTTTTGAAAATAAAAACACAACCCTTCTTTTTGAAATAAGGATCTTTTGTGAGATTTTCTTTAAGAATTTTTTTTTTGTTTCCGAGAAGAAATAATATTGCTCTACAAAAAAATCTGGTATGTGGTAGATTTTGATGGGGAAATGGGGATTCTTGGAGAAAATTAATTCAGATTTTTGGGAAGAAGATTCTTGTAACTGCAAAGATCTATATTCATCTTTTTTAATCAATTGATGATGTGGCATTTTTTGGTGGGGAATCAGCTCTATGTTTTTGCAATAATTTTCCATTTGTGCATTTTTTACACCTCTATCTTTGGGTTATGGCAGTTCGAACATCAATGGGGAAACTGTGTATCATTTTTTGGGTAACAAGAAAGAAAAAGTTGAAGCAAAAGGAAAGATATGAAGATTTAAACTCTCACAAGAATTCTCGGATGCATAATCAAGTTGGAGTTTCCTTAATCTCTTCTTTTCTTTATCTGAAACATTGTTTGACAGATTAAATCCTAAGACATTTGGGAAAACAATCCTTATGCTAGCCCGCACGTACACATATTTCATGCATATTTGATTTTTTTTTCTAAATTCATAAGTTTGGAAAGGATAATGTCTCTTCAAGATTTGGGAAGTAGGTAGTTTTAAGCTACAAGAGTTTAGAAATAAAAGAATTATGTTGGAAACACACAAAGAGAGTGCCTTTCAATGGTGTAACGTCCTTTATTTTTATCAAACTTATGCAAAATTTCATTGTGAATAGATTTGCATCTTCCTCCTTTATTATGTGCTCATCTCTTTCTAGCCAGTTCGTATGCCTTGGAAATGGCAGTCCACTATATTTCAGAATGGATTCAATAATCCCTTAATACCATGATGCATAGAAATTTTTCTAGGGGTAATTGCATACGAATTAAATGATGGAAATCACATCTTTTTCCTAGTCATGTAAGTCTATCCTATGCTAAATGTTTCTTGCAATTTGCATGCATGTCTTATCGATGGAATTAAAATTTGCACGATAGATAATACTGTCATAACCCATCCTATTGCGCATCCCCTAACATTATCTTTGTAATTTTGTATGATACATTTCGTGAAAGCGGGTCATCGCAATCTAAAGAACTCTTTTCTTGAGAGAAAACTACCCATAAAACCAAATCATCCTTGTTGCTAATCTTGCAACATAGCCTTCTACTTTTCATTGTGGTCTCCCTTCCAGTCGGCTCAAACTATCCCAATATTAAAGGAGAATTATGTTTTACCACGTGTTTCACATTACAAATAGATCTTGAACTTACAGGACTACCTTTTTTTTTAGATCATCTTAATCTTTTTCTTTCATTTCAATGTCGATGTCTTGGTTCTCTAGTATTGATTTATTATCCCAGTGCATAAGAGTCAATTTGTTGCTTCATTGCATACTACGTATGTCACTTTCACACTGTTTGTTGTGAGTTCATCCTTGTGCTTTATTCATTGAAATTTGAATACACCTTCAACCTGCTTATTTCTTAGGGACTAAGGTTTGACCCTTAAATGGTTGTGCCTTATGTTGTGTTGTATGTTGATTGTTTCATATATGGTTCGATGGTTTTCAATATGTAGGAAATTTAATATTTTACCTCCAGCAAATTTGCGCTATGACTGAAATTGAAGAACATGCATTAGGAATGGATTCACTGCATGTAATCATTATCAGTATTCGATATATATTTTGAGCCTCATTTACAATGAATATCCGACAGGTCTAAGAATTTGATGAATAAAAGAATTGGGGAGGCATTCAATTTTGGATATATATATATATATAATAGTTGGTGATTTGATAATGCCTAAGTTTATAATATTTGATAAACTTTACCTTCATTCTTTTGAAGATGTGTTATTGTATTGAAGGAATAGGTTGTTCTCTTTCCTTAGTTAAGCAAAAAATTTGATAGTTTTACCATTTATGGCCCTTCATTAAAATGCATGCACTAGTGTTGGTAGTCGACTATAGGCTATGATTTCTTATTTTTTCCTTGTCTATAAACTTAGCACCCAACTCTGTGATTTACGTTAGATATCCCTTGATAATGCTATATGATTAATGTCCATGAATCTGTTTCATGTTGGGCAATCAATATTTTTACTATATCTTTTTAATTGATGAAAATGGTTTATATTGGCATTCGATTATATTTATATATATATATATATATAGCTACATATGTATGCCTAAAGACATGTGTTTATCATGGTATAATTAGATTGTTTTTATTAAAACAATATTCAGTTTTAACATATATGTATGTTTTATTTGTATTATTTTTATGTTTATAAATTATGGTTATAGTAGAAAGGTATTCTTGTCTATGTGAATTAAATAAATTGTGGATAAGGGAACTTGAAAAAATAAATAGCAAAGAGGAGAAAATTGAATTAATTATATTTAGATAAATTAAAGGAATTGTTTAAATAAGAGAATTAGATTATCTCTTTTTCTAATTAAAACAAGTTGATTTTTTTCATATTCATTTAATGGAAGATTTGTTTATATATGTTGTTTTCATGGTTGCATTGTTATTTTTATGCTTGTTCTGAATAATTCTTTTGATTAGTGGAACTAGGATGTTTTTGGTTATTATTCAAAAGTGGGAGTCTTTTGTGCAAGTGGTTTAAGATTGGCTTCTAGAGGTTAGGAGGGAGTATTTTTCTTGCATGAGTTTGTATGGGAACAGGGGATCAAGAGAGGTTGCCAGGACAACCCAAGATGGAGGCTAGGGCCTAGGAAGATCTACTAGGACAACCCATATCAAGCTTTGTGATGGCATTCCTGGAGTATTTGTGCATGCATGAGTGTTATGTTGTCTTGCATGGAAGTGGTTGGTATTTTGTGATTGTTATATGTGAGCAAGATGGTCAATGGCTTGCTCAGTATGTGGGATTCAAATGATTTTGTTAAATGTGCAAGATGGTTTTTACCTTGCTTGATGTGTAGGGTCTACTAGATACAAATAGGGGAAGTGGCTCTCAATGGGGGTTGGAACCCAAAGTGGTGTCTAGGGTAACCCATTTGGGAGTTTCTTAATTTAGTGATAACCTAATTAATGAATTGGGGGCATGGGTAATTTTCACATAAACAAGATAATGGATGCCTTACACATGCCTGTAGTGTTCATTTAGGCTAAGGATGGGTTGAGAAGGCCTGGTTGGCAAGATCAACTTCCTTGTCCTCATGAAAGGAATGTTGGTTCCGTATTTGTCACCCTATGGGGCCGGTGTCTAGTGAGAGAGTGTCAGGGTAACCATAGATGGGGGTCGTCATCTAGTAAGAGACTGTTAGGGTAAGCCATGTTAGGACCATGCGATGACACTCTTCCCTATTGCAATTTAGCATTCCCTAGTTATGTGTTTCCCTTATGTTGTGTGAATTCCTCTGGAAGCGATGTATATGTCGATGTGATGTTAATGTTGTTTCAGTATTGTGTTGGAGCCATGTATAGCCTTGTTTATGTTTGTTTGCTTTCTTCTTGACTGTTTGATGTAGTGGGACCTTATGTTATCTCCTAGCATGAGGGGTGGACATTAGGGTTCCACAGGGTTGGGAGGTTGGTGCCTTTTCCTCCATTGGGTTTCTTTGTTCCTTCTTCATGTGCATGGAGGTTGTACCTTGTAAACCGGATCCCAGTTCATGTTCCAGTTCGTGGAGATAGTCTTTATGTTTGTGCTATGGACTTGTAAATCAGATGTCATCTTCCCAAATGTATTTAGGGAAGCAATATTGTAAATAATGTAATGATGTACTCTCATGTAGTGGAAGTTGTTTATGTACTTGTTAGTTCTATATATAGGATCTTTACTGATTATTTACATGATGACATGATATGGAAATGTATGTTGTTAAATCATTTAATGTGATGGATTAAATGAACTCTTGATTGTTAGTTAAATTATGGCTAATGAAAAGATTCTAGTCCTTGTTAGAGATGTGTTAGTAATGGAGTCGTGGAACCTTAGAGGACTTAGTTGAGTTAATATGTTATGTTAAGTTATGTGGTTCACTGTTATTTTCTTTTTGAAAAAAATTCATTTTTGTGCTAATGTTGTGTCGTCCTCTGGGGTTCCTTAGCAGGGCCTTCCACAATTCATCACCAACAGAGTCACCAATCTATTGGTGTTTTTTTTTTGCTAAACCTTGAAAATCCTCTAAAGGAAAACCCAACTCGTATGCTCAAGGAATTCAAGATTAGGGTCCAATGGTGGAGATGCGGTTTTACCGCACTACTCCGTACCTTTAGGCTTTATGCAGGACCCTAGGTGGGTATCCCCATATGTGAAGCCAGGATGGACTTCCTTATAGATGAAAATGGAGCCTATAGGGATAACACACCTTTTTTTCAATTTCGGTTCGGGTGCTGAAACTGAAACATAAAGAAAATATAAAATAATAAATGGGGAAAAGGGTTTTTGAATATAAGCTTGGCCCCTGCAAGGATGGAGGGAAAACCATACAAGACTAGTGCTTTCCTTGGGCTACATAGTCATATCTTGTGCATTTTTATGATGACAAAACCAAACATATCTTGGGGGTCTTCTTGTTGATATGTGGTGATTGATCATGAAAATATTGTGCACTCGTAATGTATCCTTGTTGGGGTTTGGGGGCGGAAGCCCTGAACAACAGGGGTTCGGGAGCGGCAGCCCTCAATAGCAGAAGTTCACGTGTGCAACCCCTGAAAAAAAATTTCCGCTAACATGTCAAGTTTTTTCCCTGTTAATATGTCAAGGTTTTCCATATGCTGCAAATTGAATATGACACAGCCAAAACCCTAATTCTAGAAGCTTCTAAAAACTGCTTATAAAGTCGGATTTAGGATGTATGTTTACTGATTATGAAAAATTGGTGAAGTTGTAAAACCATTTTGTACTGGATAATAAAATGATTGGGTGGGTTGGAGTATGTCTGGATGTGACCCATATTGGGTGAACCACATTTCGGTATGTTATCTATTTTTGTGTTATTCTTCGGTACTGTTATTTTTGGGTTATTTAATATGCATATAATTGTTAATGTTTATTGCTCCAATCTTCTTGAATCCTAACACTTCTGAATAGATTATCACCTTGAGATAACCTAACCTACAAAATTCTATTATGCTACTCTACTTATAAATCCATTTGAAGGTATAATATATTCACTATCTCTATGCAAGATTTTACATCACTCCTTGAATGACAAGCAAACACAAAAATAGTTCAAATAGCAAATGTGTTTGAAGAATCTCAATAACCTTGCTACTTAGATTCAAAAGGAATTACACTTCATAAATGTAGACAACATACCTACGTATATATATATATATATATATATATATATATATATATATATATATATATATATATATATATGCTCACTCCTATATATATCCATGTTGCTGGGTTCATTCTTTTAGAATAATGTCACATAATGACTTACAAACATGGATGGATCCCAACAACCGTACACTTTCTATACATAACACCTACCTTCACCGAATTAAAAGTCTTATCAAGAGACATGCGACCTTTGGAAGCCCTAACAAAGCTGATAAATCTCCTTGGGGTTGAGGGCATGGCAGAATTTCAGTGAAGTCACAGGCCAACCTAGCTGGGGTTTGCCACAATCACACAAAGGTACTGCAGGTTTGGCAAAATCAACCAATTAAGAGGCTGACCCACCATCAATGGAGTCCTAACAGCCACATCAAAGGTTCACACCAGGCCTAAAATCCATAGCAAATCATGGTAATGAATGGAGCTCTATTAGAAATAAGATTGGTGGCACACAAGGAAGGCATGGGAAACATCCCCTTTAATGGGAGTAGGCACAAATAGCATTAGAGATCATTCCCACTCTTCAAAAATCAAAACTGAACTTGAGGATGTGGTGTGGCTGTGGGGCAGATGTGTGGTGGGGTGGGTTTGGGTGGAGGTCAGAGCATGTGGACCCACAGAGACTATGCAGCAGGACAGCTGCCTGGTGTGGGACGTGCAGGCTGCTCCTCCCAGCCTCCCGGTACATCACCAACACCTGGGCCATGGCTCACATTGGGGTTTGCATCCTACCTGTATGGAATGGGCATTGGGCATAGGGGATCGGGGGTCGAAAGTATGGATTACCACTTACCATGAAGCAATAAAGCGTAAGGGGGAAGGAGAAGGAAGATAGGAGGAAACCTAATTCTCGATCATAGAAAGATCATTGGAGATTGGAAGTCGTGGGGTCATCATACTGCTTATCACTTATTGTAAAGTGGTAAAAGGTAAGACAAAAGAGCGAAGCCCAAAAGTCTAATCAATAAGGACTTAGTCAATTTTTGAAGGAACTAATCAATGGAGGAGAAATTGAAAACTTGAAAGGAGAAAGAAATAAAGAAGGTGGAGGGAAGAAATATAAAGGTGGAGGGAAGAAGATGGAAGCTTTTAGGCATCGAGCATTGGGAGGATGCCTTATGGCTTACCACTTACCATAAAAAGGTAAATAGTAAAGGGGATGGGAGAATCCTAATGCATGAAAGGCCAACACTTAGTCGTCTTTCGAAGAGACCATCAGGGGTCAGGGGAAGGTCTTACCTCATACCTTAACAAAGGTAAGAGGTAAAGGGGATGGTTGGTTCCTAAACTCTCAAAATCAAGCACTTTGTTGCTTTTCTAGAGAACATATCAAGAGTTGAGGGTCGAAGGGGATCCTTACCTCTTACAATAACAAAGGTAAGAGGTAAAGGGAAAGGACAAAGCCCAACCCACAAAAGATTAACACAACTAATTTTTAGAAGGAAGGATGGGGGTAGAGGGAAAGGGTTAAGCTTGATGGGAAAAACTCAAAATTCCAAAGTAGAAAATGGAGAGAAGGGGAGAAGAATGGGATCGTGGGTAATAGGGGAGGGATGCCTAGAATTAGACAAGCAAAAGCTCAAAAAATTTCATACTTAGCCAATTTTAGGATTTTGCAAAATGATGCATTCAAAAGGCGGGTGGCACAAGCTAAAAATAGTGCCACCACATTCCAAGCTTGATCAAGGGCAAGTTGACTCATGTTTTAGGTTGTAAGTCAAATTTATACCTTGTCCAAATTCATCAAACCACTACTACCTTCAAATCTCTAATGAAATATTTAAGAAAAGTTCCTACACCCTAAAGTGAGGGTTTCACTTTTTCTATGTTTCATTTTTGTGAAGCACTTTATAAGAATTATCAAGGAGTATAATTCTTGGTATGGTTATGGTTACACACCTAGTGAATATCAAACTACACTAGACCTTGTGTTTTTCTCATTTTTCTACTTTATTTTGAGGTCTCATCTAGTAAATACCAGACTTCACTAGTTTGTGTTGCCTTGTATTTGTGATTCACCTAACGAATATTGGACTTTGTTAGTCTATGAGTTATAAATTCCTTTGATGTGGATCCTAGAATAACGCATCTTGCTAGCCTATGGTTATCCATACCCTCCTTTTGTATCTCATTTTGATATTGTGTATGTTTTTGTTTGTTGTCTTGATGTATTTCATATAAAGATGTGAGTTCCTTTGTGCTTATATTTATTTTCCATGAGATATTCAATCTTGGGGGCTTGTGCACTCCCTCTTGATCCTTTTGCATCCTATCTCTTCAATATTTGTATATTCAGACCCCTCTTGACATATATTTTCTACTTTAGTGTGATTCTGAGTGTAAGTTCATACTCTCACTAAAGTGGGGGTGAAATGTAGTGTTGAGTGATCCCACAATACGAGTTTACAATTTTGGCCAAACTGGACACTAAATTGATTTTTTCTAACTAAATATTCACCTTCAGGCGCTTACAGCGGCTAAACCGTGAGGAATTTGAAGATGATGCAAACTAGTGATTTGTGGCATTTTTTTTGTAGATTCTAAATATTAAAAAAAAATGGAATTAGATTGCACTTTTTTTCCATCTCCTTCGAAAACTAGTTTTTTTCAGTAAACACCATTTTTAAGGAATGATGCTCATCATATAACATATAACTTTTTTTCCATAAAGGATAAAATTCTAAATTTTTTAAATTTAGATTTGTAACTATGATATCTAGTGATTCCAATTGGTTTCATAGTGTATTATTGAATATTTTTTCCATAATCAAGTTTCGAAGTCAAACCAATTACAATTCAGACATAGGCGGACTGTATAACACAACTTTTCTTGTATGTATCGAAATTCAAATTTTTTTTGTTGGCTCAAGGACTTCAATATCTGGTGCACTCATTTTTTAAAAAAAAATCGATAATCTTCTATTTTTCCACATGTGTAGAACAAAGAGCTTGATTTTCGATGAAAAACCTATATTCACAAGAAATAAAAAATAAATATTGTTATACCTCAATCTTATTTGTCATTAATGTCATAACACCAAGGCTGAGGTATTAGGTTATATACATGGTGATTTTTAGTTTAGTCTCTTTGCATGATTTCCATGTTGATCTCTCTTGGCATCATCACTTGCATATGATATATGTTCACTGTTCAGTTTGAGGTGATAATATCCATCTGCAAGTTTATTTCCTAACATGTTAAGGCTTCATGATAATGTTGATTAGGTGCTATAATAAGTTGATTATCCAAAGCATGTTCAAAAATCACATTGCATTTTTATGAGGCAACACATTGCTATAGTGCATCTACAAATAAGGTTTGGTGATTGCAAGTGTAATATGGGCATTATTATTATGAAATCATTTGTTGGTGGAAAAGTTTATTTTCTCAATGATAATAATTCAACGCAAAAAGCTGCAATGATTTTTTTTTTAAGTCAAAATGTGGTGTGGTTATTTCATTGTCGGGTGGAGATTATTGTTTTTGTTGAATGGCAATATTTCCCATCATAATACTTGAACTTCAAAAATCATTATGTCGAAGTAAAGAAACTTCTAAAAATCATTATTTCGAAGTAAAGAAACTTCTATGAGACTTCGATGAGCATAGATAATTGATTCATTCTTTGATAGATAGGGTTTGACACCCTAATTATGGCGGCATTGGTAAGCACAACTTGTTTCAGAGGTCAGTTATTTGATTTGCAAGGAGACAAGAAGTATCAATAAAGAGCAATAGTGAGTTGTTCTGGTTGTGCTGACATTAGGTGTATTCCTTATTTTGCTTTTTTGTGTTTTAATTGAATTAGGATCTTTGAGTTTATTGGGCTTGGTGTTTGCCTTGATTAAAACTATTATTAATAGCTTGCAAGTTTGTTTGTGTAACCCGTGCACATCTTAATGATGGGTCTATGTAGATAGTGTTTTGTTTTTTCAAAGATTAGTTTAAAGAAGCAAAAAAAAGAAAACCGTTCTTGATTATTCTTGTGTCGAATCTATTAATACATGTTTTTGTTTGTTAAAAAGCTTCAAAAACAAAGAAATCTTGGTTGGGCCTGTTGTTGAGTTTAAGAGTTTGTGTTTGAAGTGCAAAATGGTTCTTTTGTTAAAAACCACGCTTCAGATCTATTGATAAGAATAAGGGTTTTTGTCTTGTAAAATATCATTGTTTGTGAGATTATTATGGTTTGTCGGCTCTACAGATTATGTAACAGTTATATATTGTTTTTCTCTTGATGATTTTATTGACAAATTTTTTGAAGACTGTGTTTTTGTACCTGGCAAGGGCAGTTTCAAATTTGGTTTTCTCATGGAAGTTGCTCATATAGTTTTTTAAATAGGTTCTTTGTTTCAAAATAGAGATCATATAAAATGATTTGTAATGCTCATTCAAAAATATTGATGAGAGGTTTTGATAAACACAGGTTATATTTTTCAGAAAAGATAATATATATTTATTGGTTTTTAATTTGGAACATTGTAACTCTAATTCTGAAGTCATGATAGAACAAAGGATGTGATTAGTGAAACAAAGATAAAATATGTATTAAAATTGCTTCATATTTGTATATTCTCACAGGACTATCAATGAGATAGAAACATTATAAGACTATTAGTGAGATAGCACCATTGTCAGTGAGAAGAATCAGCTAGTGAGGCTTTGTACAAAGAATATTTTTCAGATAAGGTCGGTGAGGCCAAATTCAAGTGGTTTTATTCCCTAAGAGGGTTTCCATTCAAGAAAAACTCTGTGTCAATATTTTAAATGTGTTTGTTCATTATCTATTCATTTCATATTTTCAGCATAAGTTCATTCATGATCTAATTATCGTTTAAAAAATTAAAAATTTAATTTGATTGTTATCACTAATTCACCCCCCCCTCTTAGTGTTAACTGTACTCCAACAATTGGTATCAAATCCAAACCTTGTTGTTGAGTCAACTAGGGGATCCTACTTAGGAGTGCTAATGGCAACATAAGAAGGTTTGTCTACAACCAGAGCACCACTCTTTGATGGTACTGGTTATGCCTTCTAGAATTTTAGGATGGAGAAACATATTAACTCTCTAGGATATGATGTGTGGGCAGTAGTAGAAAATGCATATACTACTACATCACCCCCTTCTGATGCTTATCAGAAATGAGCACACGATTGCAATGCAAAAGCTGAAAATGCTATTTGTTGTGGACTTACAAATGATGTCTTAACAAAAATAATGGATTGTAAGAATTAAAAAGCTATATGGGATAAATTTTCCAATATCTATGAAGGTGATGAGAAAGTTAAAGAAGCAAAACTTCAGAACTACAGGTTTAAATTTGATAGCCTACAAATGGGTGAGGATGAAAAGATTGCTAATTTTTTCTTGAAAATTCAAGAAAGTGTAAATGCAATCAGAGGTTTTGGAGAAAATATTCCTGAAAATCTTGTTGTTCAAAATTTTTTGAGATCTCTACCCACTAAGTTTGACCCAAAGATTGCAGTAGTTGAAGAAAGAGACATTAATAAGGTAACTCTTGATTATCTCCATGGTTTCTTTACTGCTTATGAGATGAGATTGAATGAACATAACTCTGTAAGGAATCTACTTTTAAAGTTGTTAAAAAGGATAATGATAAAATAGAGTTTGATGCCTTAGATGAAACAGAGTTATCTTTTGTAAGTAAACTAAAAAGAGGCTCAGGCAAGTATAAAGGAAAATTACCCTTTAAATGCTTTAATTGTGGAAAGATAGGATACTATGCAGCAAACCATCCTAACAAAGATCTTGACAGTGATGATGAAAATGATAAAAGGACCTCAAAGAAAAAGCAACCAAACTTCAAAAAGAAAAATTCATTTAAAAAGAAGAAAAGTCTTTATGCTGATGTGAATGACAGTGGTTCAATTGAATCTTGTGATGAGAATGAAGAAATTTTATTTATGGCTGAGGTTGTTCCTATAAAGCAAGTTGAATCAAATTTTGAATCAGAAATTGATCTTGAGGGAGAATTGAAATCTGCTCTCAAAGAAATTAATAAATTAAGAAAAGAAGCAGTTACTTTGAAAGATAAAGATCAGGAAAGTGTACAAATTATTTCTAATTTAACTCTTAAAGGAGAAGAAATCAGAAAAATTCTTGAGATAACTCAAGAAAAATTGAAACATAAGGAGGATAGATGTTTCTCTTTGGAGGCATAAGTTGTTAAGTTGAGAAATCAACTTGTCTCTCCTGATGAGGGTCAATGTTCAAATCATGATGGAAAAGGAAAAGGTAAGATTTCTGATAATAATTCTAGCTTAATGGTTATTGTTTCAATTGTAAACAATTTGGTCATAAGGCTAGTATTTGCAAGGTTTTATCTAAGAGAAGCTATAATATTGTTAATGGAAATCTCTATAAATTTCTTGTTTATCTTCAATGTTATGAATGCAAAGAAGTAGGTCATATAGCAGCATTTTGTAAATCTAATTTAAGAGTGCAGTCAAATAGAGCTAATAGAACCAAATTTGTTTGGAGGCCTAAAGGTATTAAGCTTTGATAGTTGAAACAACTTTTCATTTTGTTAAGAGAAATTTTTGGGTTCTCGATAGTGGCTTCTCTCACCATATGACTGGTGAGAGAAACAGATTTATAGACTATGAGGACTATTCTGATGGTTTTGTTAAGTTTGGGAATGATCATTGTATTCCTACAGTGGGAAAAGGTACTATTTTGCTTGAAAATGAAATCCATGTCAATGATGTTTATTATGTGGAAGGGCTAACTCACAATCTCCTGAGTGTAAGCCAAATTTGTGACAATGGCTTTGAAATAAAGTTCTTTGACTTAGGGTGTGAAATTCAAAAGAAATATGGTAAAACAATAGCAGTAGGTTACATAACAAATGGTAATGTGTATTATCTACAAAAGAGCTCAAATAATAAGCAAGAAAGTAATGTTTGCTTTATGAGTCAAATTGATGAGTCTAAGTTATGGCATAGAAGATTTGGCCATATCAACTATGACAATCTAGTAAAGATAAGTAAAAATCAAAATGTTAGAAATTTTCCTATAATATCTAAACCAGATAATCAAATTTGCAAAGAATTTAGGAAGGAAAACAAGATAGAGCAAGTTTCAAAACTAAAGAATACACATCAACCAGACCTCTACAGCTTGTTCACACTGATCTATGTGGACCATCAAGGACTAAGTCCTTGAATAATGAGAGGTATTTCATGCTTTTTTATAGATGACTATACTCGTATGACTTGGGTAACATTTCTGGTACATAAAGGAGAAGCTTTCCATAAGTTTAAAGTTTTTAGAAAGATGGTTGAAAATGAATCTGATCTAAAAATCAAGTGTATTGGGTCAGATAGAGGAGGTGAATTTACCTCACAGGAGTTTGTTGATTATTGTGAAGATCATGGAATAAAGACGCAATATTCAGCCTCTAGGACACCACAGCAAAATGGTGTTGTTGAACGTAAAAATCAAACAGTGAAGGAAATGGCAACAGCTATGTTGCATGATGTAGCTCTGTCAAACACATACTAGAAAGAAGCAATGCATACTGATGTTTACATTCTAAATAGATTTCAGATAAGAACTAAAACACAACATACACCATATGAATTATGGTATGGTAGGTCTACTAATGTAGGATATTTCAAAATATTTGGTAGCAAGTGCTTTATAAAGAAAGACACTAATAGCATTGGAAGCTTTGAATCAAGGAGTGATGAAGGTATATTTTTGGGATATTCAACACATAGTAAAGCATATAAGTGTTACAATAAAGATTAAGGAAAATTCTGGAAAGTGCCAATGTGAAGATTGATGAAACCTTATAGAATTGTGAATAGAAAAAGAAGTTTGATAATGATGAAGAATTTATTGTGCAGAAACCTGATACAAATCTGCAAGATCAAAATAAATCTTCAAGTTCAACAAAATTTGAGAAGTTCACTAAACAAAATGTGTATGATAATATTGTTGAACCCTCTCAATTTTCTTCTTGATTAATGAAAAAGAAGCATCCTACTGATTATATTATTGGTGATATGTCAAAGGAGTTAAAACTAGAAGACAACTTTCAGGTACAAAAGGTAATGATGAACAAGTTTATTTATCTTTGATTTCAAAAATAGAGCCTAAGATGTATTCTAAGGCTAGTAGTGATAGTTGTTGGATTAAAGCTATGAATGAAGAACTTGCTCAAATTGAAAAAATAAAACTTGGGAACTAGTTCCTAGACCTGAAAATAAAAATGTCATTAGTGCAAAATGGGTTTTAAGGAACAAGATGCATGAACAAGGGAATATAGTCAGAAATAAAGCTAGATTAGTTTGCAAAGGTTATTCTCAAGTTGAAGGATTGGACTTTGATGAAACTTTCACTCATGTGGCTAGGTTAGAAGCAATTAGAATGTTTTTGACTTATTTTGTGTATAAAGGTTTTAAAGTATTTCAGATG
Source organism: Sequoia sempervirens (assembly GCA_007258455.2). Lineage (NCBI taxonomy): Eukaryota > Viridiplantae > Streptophyta > Pinopsida > Cupressales > Cupressaceae > Sequoia > Sequoia sempervirens. The sequence goes on along the minus strand of VDFB02106401.1, from coordinate 37,404 downwards.
GATACATTGAAACTGCCTTTCTCAATGGTGACTTGATAGAAGAAGCTTAAATGGAACAACTTGAAGGCTTTGTTGTTACAGGTAGAGAATGTTATGTATATAGGTTGAAAAAGGCCCTCTATGGTCTGAAACAGGCTCCTAGAGCCTAGTATTCAAAATTGGACACCTATCTACATGAACAGGGTTTCTCAAAAGGTGCAGTAGACAACAATTTGTACTTCAAAGTGAAAGATGATAGTATTATAGTTGTTTATGTTGATGATATTATATTTGGCAGTAATAATGATGCTTTGTGCTCTAAATTTCCAGCAATCATGAAGTCTAAATTTGAAATGTCAATGATTGGTGAACTCTCTTTCTCTTTGGGTCTTCAAGTTAGTCAACTTGATAAAGGGATATTTATCTCACAAACAAAATATGCTAAAGAAATGTTGAAAATTTTCAAACGATTGAGTGTAAACTAGTTGGGACTCCTATGGAAACTAGCTACAAACTCTCAAAGCAAGCTGATCAGGCTAATGTGGATCATACCATGTACAAATCCATGATTGGTAGTCTCTTATATCTAACTACCACAAGGCCTGATATTATGCAAGTTGTATGCTTGGTTTCACGGTTTCAATCTGCACCTAAGATGTCACATTTGAATGCAATAAAAAGAATTTTGAAGTATGTCGCTGGCACACAAGATTTTTGTTTGTGGTACCCTAAACACGGTGATTTCACATTGGTTGCTTACACTGATGCTGACTGGGGTAGAAATATTGATGATAGGAAAAGTACTTCAAGGGGTGCATTCTATTTTGGCACTAGATTAGTAGCTTGGCATAGCAAGAAACAAGATTAGGCATCCTTGTCAACTACTAAGGTAGAATATATAGCAACTGCTACTTGTTGTACTCAGGTGCTTTGGATGTTTCAGAACTTGAAAGACATACAGGTTGATGTTGCTAGACCTGTTCACATTTTATGTGACAATACAAGTACTACTAATATTTCTAAAAACCTTGTGCAGCATTCTAGAACTAAGCATATTGATATAACGTATCATTTTTTGCGTGAAAAGGTGTTGTCCAATGAAGTTATACTAAATTTTGTGGCATCTAATGATCAGGTAGCTGATATATTTACTAAACCCCTTCCTAAAGCTCAGTTTAAGACCCTTAGAGACAAGCTTGGAGTTGTCTCTATCAGTTCTCTTCCATGTTAACTCTAGTGCATGGAGTCAGGGGGAGTTGTTCTTGCATATTCTTTATCCCTCAGTATCCATTTGGCATTTTAGAGTGCATTTCATGTTTGGCTCAATTTTCTGTCTTTGGCATTGTGTCAAAAGGGGGAGAATTTGGTAGTGATGTTGATAGAGAATTTAGTTTCTTTGGAGATTTTGGCAGCTTGTGTTTTTTGGCAGTGCTATGTTTCACAGTGATAAGCAGTTGGTCATATTTCATGTGTTTCAACAGTGAATATGCAGTGTTTTTGGTGATTTTCTCTATTTATATAGTTTTTAGTTGTATCTGATGGTTTCTTTGATATATGATAGGATGGATATGTACTTCATGCAGTTATCATGCTCAGAACATGTATATTATAGCTATGATATTATTGATCAACTTTTGTGTTTGACATCAATGCCAAAGGAGGAGTTTGTTATCCCTTATTATTATTTGGCATTAATGTCATAACACCAAGGTTGAGGCATCAGGTTATATACATGGTGATTTTTAGTTTAGTCTCTTTGCATGATTTCCATGTTGATCTCTCTTGGCATCATCACTTGCATATGATATATGTTCACTATTCAGTTTGAGGTGATAATATCCATCTACATGTTTATTTCCTAACATGTTAAGGCTTCATGATAATGTTGATCAGGTGCTATAATAAGTTGATTATCCAAAGCATGTTCAAAAAGCACATTGCATTTTTATGAGGCAACACATTGCTATAGTGCATCTACAAATAAGGTTTGGTGATTGCAAGTGTAATATGGGCATTATTATTATGAAATCATTTGTTGGTGGAAAATTTTATTTTCTCAATGATAATAATTCAACGCAAAAGGTTGCAATGATTTTTTTTTAAAAGTCAAAACGCAGTGTGGTTATTTCACTGTTGGGTGGAGATTATTGTTTTTGTTGAATGGGAATATTTCCCATCATAATACCCAGACTTCAAAACTCATTATGTCAAAGTAAAGAAATTTCTATGAGACTTCGATGAGCATAGATAATCGATTCATTCTTTGATAGATAGGGTTTGATACCCTAATTATGGCGGCAGTGGTAAGCACATCTTGTTTCATAGGTCAGTTGTTTGATTTGCAAGGAGACAAGAAGTATCAGTATAGAGTAACAGTGAGTCGTTCTAGTTGTGCCGACATCAGGTGTATTCCTTATTTTGCTTCTTTTTGTTTTAATTGAATCAGGATATTTGAGTTTATTTGGCTTGGTGTTTTCTTGATTAAAACTATTATTAATAGGTTGCAAGTTCGTTTGTGTAACCCATGCACATCTTAATCATGGGTCTGTGTAGATAGTGTTTTGTTTTTTTAAAGATTAGTTTAAAGAAGAAAAAGGAAACTGTTCTTGATTATTCTTGTGTCAGGTCTATTAATACATGTTTTTTTTTGTTAAAAAGCTTCAAAATAAAAAAATATTGGTCGGGTTTGTTGTTGAGTTTAAGAGTTCTTTTTTTAAGTGCAAAATGGTTCTTTTGTTAAAAACCACGCTTCAAATCTGTTGATAAGAATAAGGGTTTTTGTCTTGTAAAATATCATTGTTTGTGAGATTATTATGGTTTGTTGGCTCTACAGATTATGTAACAGTTATATATGTTATCACGGAATCTAGTAGCGCTCGTTCCACGGATAACCCCCCTACGAAACTTGTCTGTTTCCTAGGATTCGTAGAGTTCAAGCACGCATAACAAAGTGATTTTCAATCCACCTCAAAATGTGTTCCTAAGCCTCGAATAGTCAATTCGAGCACTCCCCCATGTTCACCTCGTGAAGACCTTCGAAACGAGATCTTTCGCGAGGTCTCACTATTCGTACTTAGCAAGTTGCGAAAAATGCAGTGGCACTGAAAAAGTGCGCTCCTGCCCTGAAGCCAAAATTTGGCTAAGTACAAAAAATGCAAGGGCGCTAAATTTTAGCGCCCCTGCATGAAAGTGAAATTTCTAAAAATCTAATAGCTCTAAATTTTAGTGCCATTACACTTTTTCCTGACACAAACTTTTTCTGGCCTTGGCGCATTTCTTCATCTTTTTCGCATTTTTCGTCAATCGTGCCACTTTTCGTGCCTAAATTTATTGCTCGACTTGAGTTAAGTTTTCAATTTTCTCTTTCACTTAAAAGTGTTTTAGTTTGCCATTTTTAGTTCTTCCTCTCTTCATGTTGGGCGAGTTTTCTTCAAACTGCAAATACGTTTTTTGAGTTTTTTGACATTCCTCTCTAGCGTTTTTCGCATTTCATCCTTGTAAGTTGTTACCCTTGCTTTCTCTCTGTTCTCCAATTTCAATGGAAACTCCATGCAGACAAACACTTTGCTAACCTCGAGCGCCGTTTTCATTCACCAGTACATCCATTTTCCAAAATCATGTCTCAGATGCAGAAGCGCTAAAATTTAGCGCCCTGACATGTTGAACATGTTAAAATAAATTCTAACTTTGAGAAATGCAGGAGCGCCATTTTTTAGCGCCCCTGCATCAAAGACTGAAATCTCCAAAAATGTAAGGGTGCTGAATTTTAGCGCCCTTACACTTTTCACAATCTTTTTCTAGACTTAGTCATTTTTTGTGCAATGGAGCTGAATTTTAGCCCCTTTGCACTTTTCTTCTAGACTTAGTCATTTTTTGTGCAATGGAGCTGAATTTTATCACCTTTACACTTTTGGCAGTTTTTATCTTAGTCTCTTCAAACTCGCTCTATTTCCATTCCGGACCCCGTTTCTTCGCTCCCGCATCGTTTTTCATGCCTAGTTGCTCGTTTCATGCTTGCTCAACATCATTTTTCTCTTCACACTTCCCAATGCTACTTTTTTTTTTGCTAACGCCTGTTGATTCACCATCCTTGCAGTTTCTCTCCAGATCTCGTCAAGTGATCCCAAAGGTGATGTCCTTTGATCTTGGTTCTTCCAAATAAAAAGTTCATGCAGGAGACTAGGAAGAAGTATGAAGACTCCGCGCCCAAGCAAAGAAAAATGAAGAAGCTTCCTGTTCTCCAGTGTTAGACATTTTCGGTGCATCCCTTTATGCATCTTGTAAATATTTCTCGACATTTTCGAATGTCCATTTGTAAATTGTAATTACACCAAGCTCAAAGATGTAATATTTTGAAAACAAATTACACTTTGAATTTGGTCAAAGTTAGGTGAGATCTCCTAAAATCGCTCACCTAACTTTCCCTAATTTTCTCAATCTCTTTCCTTCTTTTACTCATCCCTCTTTCTATATAATGCGAGCGATTTTCATTGTAAATCATCGTTTAGCCTTTTGCAACGAAGTGCTTCCCTTTTGTAAGCAAATTTGTGAAACTTTGTGTTCATGCTTTGTGAATGAGATTCGATTAATGAAGAAAAGGATTGCAAGCCAAACTTTGCGTTGGATTCGATACTTTTGTGAGTTAATCTTATTTGGTAGTGATTAGTTCGAAGAATCTGAAAGACTCTAAGTAGTTTATGTAAACTTTGTGTTACATCTATTATTTAGATTGCATTTGTATTTTTGTTTATCATTTGGTTGAATGATCTACAAGACTTTGCGCTTGTAATCATTCATGCTCTTGCATGTTCTAGTTGAATGATCTACAAGACTTTGTGCTTGTAATTATTCATACTCTTGGAAACTCTTGTCGAAGGATCTACAAGACTTTGTGCTTGTAATCTTTCGTGCTCATTGATACTTTTGTTGGATGATCTACAAGACTTTGTGCTTGTAATCGTTCATGCTATTCGAAGAATTGTTGCGTCTAAGAAGACTTTGTGCTTCTAACGTAGCAAACGGTACATCTACATAGATCCAACACTGATAAAGCTACGGAACGACTTTGTGCCTTCGTGAGCTTTCCCTTTTTACTTTATTTTGTTTGTTATTAATCACTTCTAGTATCTCTACGCTTCGCCTTGACGAGATAGAGATATTGGTATTACTGCTAGTTGTTAGTTTGAGGTTATTAAGAATTGTAAACTTCCAACAATGAAGCATTGTAAAAATATTCTCTGAAAAAAGAGAGAAGGATGAATGTAACACACCCCCCCACTCCGTGAATTTTGTGTACATTTTGTAATTACTTGTTTGATTTACTATTGCTTCTGTTAGCAGTAAGAAGGGTGCCTCCCCTTTCCGAGAGGAGAGATTCACATCTCACATAGCTGTGGCTGAAGTCCAAGTTGTGTAACCTATCGAAAAGCCGGTTACATAATTTTCACCCAATAGTTTTTTGGCGACTCCGCTGGGGACACGATACGCATTCTAAAGCCTCATGCTTTCGTTTGAAGTATACCTGTGTCCTTTTTTATTGTAATTTATTTTCTTGTAAGTTTTTCAAGATTTCACCAAGGACATGTAAATGGTTGCTCAAGGTCCTTGGGGAAATGCTTTTGGTCCATTGAGCCTAGTTCTACCCCTACATGCTCTTCCTAAAGGCTCACGGAAGAACTTTCCTAAGTTTTTTGGTGATGGAAAACATCCTGACGAGCATGTTGCTGCTTTCTACATCGCTTGTGGAGTTCATGGTGTTGAATACGAAGATGTATCTGTAAGGCTGTTCATGGAGACTCTCCAAGGCGTTGCTGCAGATTGGTTTTATCATTTAGCGCCAAGTACCATCACAAACTAGGAAACTCTCATAGCCAAGTTTGAAGGAAGGTTCAAGCCTCCTGAAGATGCTCATGCTTTGTTGGCTCAGCTCACCCAGTTGAAGAAGGAATCTCACATGCCCATGAGTGAGTTCATTGCTCACTTCAACAAGTTGACACGAAGAATTCCAACTGTTGCTCAACCTATAGCTGAGAACTTGAAATGTTTCTTTGTAAATGCTCAAGTGCCCGAGGTTGGTTTCCTATTGAGAAGAGCACCCCCAGCTACTCTTGCAGTTGTGTAGACCTTGGCGACAAAAATTGAAGATGATCTCATTCTTGCTGGGCAAATAAAAATTGACTCGGATGAATCTGAAGAAAGCTCTTCTTTGGAGTTATTTTCTTCCATCACAAGGAGGGATCCTATGGTGCAAAGGTTGGAAAATGAGCTATTTGACCTCAAAAAGTAGTTAGCTCAAGGCATGTTTTAAGTGCCTTGTCAGGACGTACCAAGGAGGTCAATTTCAAATGTTGCTCATAATTTTGCTGTTGGTAATCAACACAAGTTATCTTCACCTCCAAAGAGGCTTGCTCTCGAGGTACCATTAGTAAAAGGAGCAGTGAAACATCCTGACTCTGATCCAAGTGATCTCACTATTCTCTTCCAGGAAAAGGAAGCATACATAGTTGGCGACTCCCATTTCTGGTTTATGCAGTCTCAGAAAGCCATTGATGAAAAGCATGACGATGAAAGTCATTTTGTTGAAATTCAAGTGAATGAAAATAATCTTTTCTTGAGATCTGAAAAGATGGACATGCATGCAGATTTTAGTCAAGTTGAAAAGAATGCATCTATGTCACGTGAGGACCTTCTTATAAATAATTCAGATTTTCCCAAGTCTGAGGATGGTGAACATCATATTGAGGTATGCAATGCAGCCATATCTTCATCTGAATCACATGAAGGAGATCATTATGATCAACATGAGGTTGCCATGGTTGATGAATCAGTTGTTCAAGTAACAATTGGTAAGAAGCATTCAATCTTTGACCGATCAAGGGAATGTCCCATAAGACATCTTGCTTGGTTGGAGGCCAATGGGAAGATAGAGGTTCTACTTGCACCTGTGCGTGAAGATAAACTTGAGGATGCAGCTAAAGATGTATTTGTAGATGCGCAGGAGCATTCTGGATTCGATGATTCATTTTGGAGCAGCAGTATATCCCTAATATTTTCAAAGGTAGCTAAACTTGTTCATCTCTTTCATGAAGCTATGCTTCAACCTCATCTACATGTAGCTACTAATGATAATGGAAGGCCTTGCAAGTTGTTGAAGAAAGGCAGCTATTTTGTTGAACCTGTGAATGGTTTCATTTGAGAAGATTTCATTGTTGACTAGTTTTAATTAGGTAGGTTTTTCCCTTTTCAATAAGTGCATTTGCATAGGTTTGCGTCTTGTTTTCGTAAATTTGTTTTTGTTTTTGTCATCGTCGTCACCTGACTCCAAGCCCAATGGATGGATAAAGGCACTTGAAAGCTGGATTTCTTCTCCCTTCGTTCTTTTCAAAAGAACCGAAGGAAGATCCCCAGCAGGAGCTAGCTGTTATCATGGAATCTAGCAGCGCTCGTTCCACAGATAACCCCCCTGCGAAACTTGTCTGTTTCCTAGGATTCATGAAGTTCAAGCATGCATAACGAAGTGATTTTCAAGCCACCTCGAAATGCGTTCCTAAGCCTCAAATAGTCAATTCAAGCACTTCCCCATGTTTGCCTCACGAAGACCTTCGAAACGAGATCTTTCGCGAGGTCTCACTATTCGTACTTAGCAAGTTGCGAAAATGCAATGGCACTGAAAAAGTGCGCTCCTGCCCTGAAGCCAAAATTTGGCTAAGTACAAAAAATGTAAGGGCGCTAAATTTTAGCACCCCTACATGAAAGTGAAATTTCTAAAAATGTAATAGCTCTAAATTTTAGCGCCATTACACTTTTTCCTGACACTTAAACTTTTTCTGGCCTTGGCGCGTTTCTTCAATTTTTCGCATTTTTCGTCAATCGTGCCACTTTTCGTGCCTAAATTTATTGCTCGACTTGAGTTAAGTTTTCAATTTTCTCTTTCACTTAAAAGTGTTTTAGTTCACCATTTTTAGTTCTTCCTCTCTTCATGTTGGGCGAGTTTTCTTCAAACTGCAAATACGTTTTTTGAGTTTTTTGACATCCCTCTCCAGCGTTTTTCGCATTTCATCCTTGTAAGTTGTTACCCTTGCTTTCTCTCAGTTCTCCAATTTCAATGGAAACTCCATGCAGACAAACACTTTGCTAACCTCGAGCGCCGTTTTCATTCACCATTACATCCATTTTCCAAAATCATGTCTCAGATGCAGAAGCGCTAAAATTTAGCGCCCTGACATGTTGAACATGTTGAAATAAATTCTAACTTTGAGAAATGCAGGAGCGCCATTTTTTAGCGCCCCTGCATCAAAGACTGAAATCTCCAAAAATGTAAGGGCGCTGAATTTTAGCGCCCTTACACTTTTCACAATCTTTTTCTAGACTTAGTCATTTTTTGTGCAATGGAGCTGAATTTTAGCACCTTTGCACTTTTCTTCCAGACTTAGTCATTTTTTTTTGTGCAATGGAGCTGAATTTTAGCACCTTTACACTTTTGGCAGTTTTTATCTTAGTCTCTTCAAACTCGCTCTATTTCCATTCCGGACCCCGTTTCTTCGCTCTCGCATCGTTTTCCGTGCCTAGTTGCTCGTTTCATGCTTGCTCAACATTGTTTTTCACTTCACGCTTCCCAATGCTACTTTTTTTTTTTGCTAATGCCTGTTGATTCACCATCCTTGCAGTTTCTCTCTAGATCTTGTCAAGTGATCCTGAAGGTGATGCCCTTTGATCTTGGTTCTTCCAAATAAAAATTTCATGTAGGAGACCAGGAAGAAGTATGAAGACTCTGCGCCCAAGCAAAGAAAAATGAAGAAGCTTCCTGTTCTCCAGTGTTAGACATTTCCGGTGCATCCCTTTATGCATCTTGTAAATATTTCTCGACATTTTTGAATGTCCTTTTGTAAATTGTAATTACACCAAGCTCAAAGATGTAATATTTTGAAAACAAATTACACTTTGACTTTGGTCAAAGTCAGGTGAGATCTCCTAAAATCGCTCACCTAACTTTCCTTGATTTTCTCAATCTCTTTCCTTCTTTTGCTCATCCCTCTTTCTATATAATGCGAGGGATTTTCATTGTAAATCATCGTTTAGCCTTTTGCAACGAAGTGCTGCCCTTTTGTAAGCAAATTTGTGAAACTTTGCGTTCATGCTTTGTGAATGAGATTCGATTAATAAAGAAAAGGATTGCAAGCCAAAATTTGCGTTGGATTCGATACTTTTGTGAGTTAATCTTATTTGGTAGTGATTAGTTCGAAGAATCTGAAAGACTCTAAGTAGTTTATGTAAACTTTGTGTTACATCTATTATTTAGATTGCATTTGTATTTCTGTTTATCATTTGGTTGAATGATCTACAAGACTTTGCGCTTGTAATCATTCATGCTCTTGCATGTTCTGGTTGAATGATCTACAAGACTTTGTGCTTGTAATTATTCATACTCTTGGAAACTCTTGTCGAAGGATCTACAAGACTTTGTGCTTGTAATCGTTCATGCTCATTGATACTTTTGTTGGATGATCTACAAGACTTTGTGCTTGTAATCATTCATGCTATTTGAAGAATTGTTGCATCTAAGAATACTTTGTGCTTCTAACGTAGCAAACGGTACGTCTACACAGATCCAACACTGATAAAGCTACGGAACGACTTTGTGCCTTCGTGAGCTTTCCCTGTTTACTTTATTTTGTTTGTTATTAATCACTTCTGGTATCTCTACGCTTCGCTTTGACGAGATAGAGATATTGGTATTACTGCTAGTTGTTAGTTTGAGGTTATTAAGAATTGTAAACTTCCAACAGTGAAGCATTGTAAACATCTTCTCTGAAAAAAGAGAGAAGGATGAATGTAACACACCTCCCCCCACTTCGTGAATTTTGTGTACATTTTGTAATTACTTGTTTGATTTACTATTGCTTCTGTTAGCAGTAAGAAGGGCGCCTCCCCTTTCTGAGAGGAGAGATTCACATCTCACATAGCTGTGGCTGAAGTCCAAGTTGTGTAACCTATCAAAAAGATGGTTACATAATTTTCACCCAACAATATACTATTTTTCTCTTAATGATTTTCTTGACAAATTTGTTGAAGACTTGCATAAAAAGATGTGTTTTTGTAACTGGCAAGGGCAATTTCAGATTCGGTTTTCTCATGGAAGTTTCTCATACAGTTTTTTAAATAAGTTCTTTGTTTCAAAATAGAGATCATGTAAAATGATTTGTAATGCTCATTCAAAAATATTGATGAGAGGTTTTGATAAACACAGATTATATCTTTCAAAAAATACAATATATATATATATTGGTTTTTAATCTGGAACATTGTAACTCTAATTCTAAAGTCATGACAAAATAGAGTATGTGATTAGTGAAATAAAGATCAACTTTGTATTAAAATTGCTTCACATTTGTACATTCTCACAAGACTATCAGTGAGATAGCAACATTATAAGACTATCAGTGAGATAGCACCATTGTCAGTGAGACAAATCAGCCAGTGAGGCTTTGTACAAAGAATATTTTTTAGATAAGGCCAGTGAGGCCAAATTCGAGTGGTTTTATTCCCCAAGAGGGTTTCCACTCAAGACAAACTCTGTGTCAATCTTTCAAATGTGTTTGTTCATTATCTATTCATTTCATATTTTCAGCATAAGTTCATTCATGATCTAATTATCGTTTAAAGAATTAAAAATTTAATTTGATCATTAACATTGATTCACCCCCCCCCCCCTCTCAGTGTTAATTGCACTCCAACAAATATAATAATTAAATTAAATTTATTTAAAATTATACTTTTTGGGAAGTTTATAATAAGGACTACATACTTACAAAAAATAAATTTTAAATGAATTCATTTGATCCCCCAAAAGGTAAATCAAAAGTGATTTTTTATCAAAATTTTGATAGGTATAAAAGATACTCTGTTATAGGTATGGTTTAAAACTAGTGGGGTTCTATCCAAGGGGGTTTGATCTGAGGTAGTTTGATCAAACCATCTTCAATTGGAATGCTTTAAATGGAACTTTTTAAGGCTTAAGTCATTATATTTTCTAAAAATATGCAATTTTAGCAAAAATTAGAATCTCCCAAAAATTGTAAACCAGCTTTATGGGATCACCCTATCGTAAATTATCACCCTTGACAATTTCACAATATTTCTTGTACCCCTTTAAGTTATCAAACCTAATTAAGCATTTAATTTCCTAAATTATGCATTCCATAGTTCATTTTAAACATTTATGATACAAGAGCATCTAGGGTGTAAGAGCAATCTTGCATCCCCCAAAAAAAGATGTTATTTTGATTTTAGTTAGGTTTAGTGAATAATTTTAAGAGCTAAAAATGGTAGGATTACTTACTATTTTTAGTAATATTGGAAAAGCTAAAAATAGTAGGTTTCTATTTTTAGTAAGTTAGCATTTGTGCACATATGGGCATGAAATCTTGCAAAGGGCTCCAAAATGGTGAACTAAAGACAAAGTCAAAGAAATCACTTCAATACCATTTGTCATTTGTGAGATATTAATTTTGTTCTTAAAAATCCCTTTTAAAATATTCAAAGTCAATTTTGAGGCACCTATAGGTTCCATATGGGCCTGAAAAGTGACCAAAAAAAGGTATATTGGAAATATACCATTTTGTCCCTTGCACTCAATGGGAACTTTCCAGCGGTGTAGATGGTTTGTCAATTCGATGCCCGAGTCAAAAGTTATGGCTCTTGGAAAAGTAGACTAAAATTTAGGAATTTTATAAATTTAGAAAAAAGGATAACTAAATATCTTTGGTGCCAAAAATAGAAGTGACAGTTCATTGGAAAGTGAAAAATTCTTGTAAAGTGGTTACAAAGGAAGAGGGGTTCATTCTGGATGGGAAGATAGACAAAATTCTTTCTTATAGTAAAGAACAAAGGTTGGGGTTTCAATGGCCATTATTTCCATTCACAAACTTGCATGCCTAATTTTGTGCATGTATTTGTAGCCTAGATTTATGTAATAGTGGTCTTGTGACTATATAGTTATAATGCATTTGATTGCATGTATGTAGATAATTTCTGAGAATATAATAAAGTTGCAAGTTTTTTGTTCTTAAATATTATTTTCTATGCAAGGTGTGTTCGACGGAGAGTTTCCATTAATTTTCCAACAATTTGCAAGCATAAAACAAATTCTCTCATTTAATACTTTGCTCCCAACTCCTTAAGTTTCAAAAAATAGGCCTAGGACACTAGTTCTTAGGGTGACTATGTCTCCCTATTTTGGATCTAAATTCAAATTTGTTGATCTTGGTATTTTATAATTTGAAATTCAAATATCTAAAGTTGGATGTTAAGGTTTAATTCTTGAGAAATTAGAATAATAGCATACTTTGTGGATTCATCATTCCTTCCTATCATTTATCTTTTTATCATTGACATTTCCATTGTGGAAGTGGAAACACTAGCACAGGGTTTGACCAAGGAAAGCCCTTAAATGGCACAACCTTTTTTCTCTCTTTGAATGTGTAGGTTTTAGGTTTGAGGAAGATTGAAAGAAGATTAAAGACCAATTAATTTTTTTTGCAATTGAAACCCTACACCTTGACAACTCATGAAAACTCAATTACAAAATTATCTGATAGTGATAATTTGAAAGTGCAACAAGAAAGAAATAGAAGCTATGATTCAACACTAGAGGAATGCAAAAATATATGTGAATTATCCCTAAAAAGACAATGACACCTATGGTGCCTATGTCTTGCATTTTCAGCTCCAAATTTATATCACAAGTGCACAGTGTCCTACTCAGTCTATTTATGTAGTCTATTTTTGTCTATGATTTCTCAAATCTATTGTATTTGTATCAAAACACTAATTTGCATCATTAGGACAATTGAATTATTACATTTCATCCTCAGGTCACTTTTAGATTTATTTAAGGGTTGGTTGACTCACCTATCAGGCTTTAAGTCAATCATATACCTTGTCCAAATTTCATCAAACCCCTACATGTCATTCCATCACATTTTATATTATTCTAAACAAAATTAGGGAAAGGTGTTCAAACCCTAAGGTGAAAGCTCTAAGGTTTCACTTTCCCTACATTTCATTTTTATGAACTTGATATGTTAGCATTATATACCTTCTGACATTTGAAGCATTACATCCTAGATCTAAGGTTTTGTATTGCATTGTTTTGGAATTTTTATTTAGGCATCCATTTTTGCATCATAAAAAGCATAAAAATTCAAAAAATTGTATATTATATTGCATCATAAGTTATAATAGGGTTAGTTTCAGTCATTATAGCTCAAATCTATATTCCAATTCATATACAAATCTGCATTAGGTCATTTAAAACCTAAAAAAAATGAAAGTGGCATTTGCATGCATTTAGGTATCTTGCATATAGCTAAAAATTGAAAAATTGCATTATTTCAAATAGGTATATTCACATCATCATTTTCAAAGTTAGCATATTAGAATTAGTTACTGTTTGCATCTTAGATCTAGAAATTACATTTACAATTTTCATTGATTGTTCAAGCATTTTCAACATTCCTGGATACTTGCATTTTGAATTACATTATCATAAATTGGGTGAATTCTAGAAAAATATTCATTTTCAGACATACTCACACACAGAAACATAAATCGTAAATAGTATTATACACAACCAAACTTTTAATTTTTCAAAAACCTATCTAGGACACAGGCACCATGGTGCCATATTCCTACCTTTATTGGCTTAGATTTTTGTGACAAGACTTCTCAAAATTATCTATCTAGATATGTTGTCCATTTTCTAGTTACATGTGGACTAATTTTTTGAACCTTAGTACAAGAATTACATAATCATAATGGCTTAGTGTTTTTCTAATATGTTGATTTCTTTGAAATCCTTGGTTGATGTTTCAATTTTTGTGTTTGGTGATGACCCTAATTCAAATGATGATATTCATGATCTTTCACCTCCCAACACATCTTCTTAATTAAGACATCTTGGGACAAGATGAGGAGAGAATGAATGAATTTATACATAATTATTTGTGTAACATTGAGAACAATGTAGTCTTTTGTCCTCCAATGAAATTTCCTAATCACCCATATCAATAACTAGCACCACCTATCATGCCACCACTTTTAATGTTTTCCATAATGCATAAGAAAATTGACTTACAATTCATATCTCAATCAATGCGCATGGAAGCACCTATCAATAAAAATCACAAGGAAAACATATCAACCAATCTCCCATCATATGAGAATAAAGTTACAAACATACCTATTAGCTTGGAGCAAAGATATGGACAAGGCTTTAAGATCTTGAAAAAACAAGGATGTGGCATAAAGAACAAACATGAAATCCATTCCCTTTTGGAACAAAAACCATTTGAAGACAGAAAAGGAATAGGTTACCAAGGTCCTCCACCTTTACATCAAAAAATATTTTTACCAGCCAAGCAATACAAAGTCCATGGTCCTATTAAGAAAGGTATGTTACCTACTTTGCATCCTTTTATTAGAAGCCACGAATAATTTAACTACACTTCTAAACTTGGGATACATTACATTACCAACCATGTGTGAACAAAAAGATAATAAACAAAATATTAAAAGTACATCATATTGTGCATATCATAGAATATTCAGACATACTGTTGATGAATGTTGTGCTTTAAAGAAGAAATTGAAAGAATTTGATCCTTACGAGGATGAAATTAAATAAATGATAGATTAACATCCATGTACTTTTCTCCTTGTCATGTGGTACTTGTAGTATTATAACATACTACCATGTATGGGGGTATAAATTAGGCTTTATGCAATCATATTTTATCTCGTAAGGAGCAGCACATTGTCATACATTTTGGGTTCATCTTTATCCCTACACTTGGGGAGTAAGGGGTTAGGTAGCCTTGTGTTAAGTGTGTTCCTTCTAGCAAGGAATCCCTTTATATCTCCTTAAAATGATAGTGTAGAAAGTACACTAACATTTTAAGGGGTGCATATAGTCCCTGGCTCATTATTTGTATAAAAAAATGGTCCCTTTTTAGTGATGATAGTATCCATCTCCTAGAAAGCATGACCTTATCAATAGAAGTGTGGCCTTCTCAATCTATGATGTGTCTCCTTTGTGGTGATCTTGGGCTTGATATCTTCTAAGTGTGTAATTTTTCTTGGCATATGTTGTTCCCCTTTGTGGTAATGATATGGTTGGTATTCCCTAAGGTGTGATATTTTATTCCTTGACTTGTTCTCCCTTAGGGGTGATGTCATGTGTGATATGCCCTAAGGTGTAACCCTTCATGTATTGAGAAATGTCTCTTTGTTATTTTTTAAATCTCCTTTTGTGGTGGTGTTGTTTATAACACCCCATTAAGGTTTCTATTATTGTGTCTTCTTGGATGAGTTTATGCACCTTCATAGGTGAGTTTTCAGTTTTTGTGACTTCATAGGTGAGTTTGTCATTTATGCACCTTCGTAGGCCTACGATTTTATGTACCCCTAAGGTGAGATTTTAACAATATAGTTCATGGATTCAGCATAATGAAGCTTGTTGGGTCATGAACTTGAGCATCCTTTTTAACATGGCTATCAAGCATAACACAACTTGCTTGATAGTAGAGTTATGTATTATATGAGTGTATAACATAATGCAACTTTCTATCCTTATGGGACCTATCACATTAACATGGTCATCAAGCATAACACACCTTTCTTGATAGTAGAGTTGTGTGTTGCATGAGTGTCTAGCATAATGTAGCTTGCTAGCCTTATGGGACCCATCACATTAACATGGCCACCAAGCATAACACAACTTTCTTGACACTGGAGCTATGTGTTTCATGTGTATCTAGCATAATGCAACTTGCTAGCCTTTATATGGAACCCATCATAATGCATGGACAGCTAGCATAACATAGCTTGCTAGAAAATGGATCCATGTAGCTCATGAGTTATTTTACATAATGCAACTTGTTAGTCCTCATGGGAGCATTCATTTAACTAGCATTTATTCAATGGATGGTGTTTGGTATTTGAGACAATTTAAGATTGGGTCTTTTTACCTTACCAACTCAAATCCTTTTAGTACTAACCATGTGTTTTGTTGTGTGTGTATGTGTTGTGTGTCTTCCTTGTGTTGGAATTGTTTTTCCATCATGTTTGTGTTCATTTTTTTATTATCTATATGCTATGTTATGTCATATATTTTCATCATGAATGCTTTGTGTTTTCTAACATGTATGTTTGCATTTTTTTTTTTGTTGCATTACATACATATTCATTCCTTTGTGCTCATCTTGGTTTGCCATGGGATCTTGGGTCTTGGGAGCTTACACAATCCCCCTTGATCCTTTTTCATCACATGTCTTCAAAATTTGTACATTTGGACCCCTCTTGACATATATTTTTCTACTTTAATGTGACTCTAAGCATAAGTTCATACTCTCACTAAAGTGGGGGCTAAATGTAGCATCATAAATTATCACCCTTGATAACTTCACACTATGTTTATCTCCTCTTTAAGTTATTGGACCTAATTAAGTATTTAATTTCCTAAATTATGTATTCCATAATTCATTTTAAACATTTACTGATAATTTGCAAGCATTAAACAAATGCTCTCATTTAATACTTTATCCCTAACGCCTTAAGTTTCAAAAAATAGGCCTGGGACAATATTACCTAGGGTGCCTATGTCTCCCTATTTTGGCTCTAAATTCAAATATGTTGGTGTTGGAATTTTATTATTTGAAATTCAAATATCTAAATTCGACTATCGAGATTTAATTTTCAAGAAATTAGAGTAATAGCATATAAATACCTAGTTATTGCATCATTTCAAACCTAAGAAGAAATTATTGGAGAACTTACAATAAAGAGCATTATCAAGCAAGTCAAGAGAAGCCATTAAATTTTTTATTTTAGAAGTTAAAGATCCAAACATTATGTCAAAATGTATGTGAGTGTGTTCATGTTTATGTTTTCATATTGTTTGTGAAGACTAATTCCTGTACAAGGGGTTTAACCAAGGAAGCCCCTAAATGGCACAACTTTTATTCTCTCTTTAAATGTGCAAGTTTTGAGTCTAAAAAAGATTGAAGGGATTTTAAGATCAATTATTCATTGTTGCAATTGAAACCCTACACCTTAACAACATACAATAAACTCAATTACAAAAATATTTGACAATGTGACAACCGAGGAAAGAAAGGTTTGTTCAGACTCCAAAGGACTATGAAAATAGATCTAAAATTGGTCAACAAAGACATTGGCACCCTGGGTTCCTATGTTCTCCAAAATCAAACTCAAATTCATATCATAGGTGCATAGTATCCTTCTTGGTCCACTTTTGTAGTCTGATTTCCTTTGTGACTTTCTAGATCTACTATTTTTGCATCAAAATAGTCATTTACATCATTAGGTTAGTTGAATCATTGCACTTCAATTCTAAATATATTCCAATTTTTGTCAAGGGAAAGTTGACTCACCTTTTAGGTTGTAAGTTATATTTATACCTTTTCCAAATTCATCAAACCCCCACTACCTTTAAATCTCAAATGCAACATTTAGGAAAAGTGCCTAAAACCTAAATTGAAATCTCTAAGGTTTCACTTTTTCTATGTTTCAATTATAAATTTTGTAATATTCACATTCTCATTATTTATTTATATGTAGATGATATGTTGTTTTTTAAATGGTAAGGGTTTAATATTTGACTTAAGTTATCACTTCTAAGTATAGTTTGAGATGAAAGATATAGGTATAACTAGGTACATTCTAAGAATGGAGATCAAAAGAGATAGAGATAGTAGATATCTTTCATTAATCCTGAGAAAGTACATGAACTTGGTGTTGGAGAGATTTAAAATGATAACCTGTAGATCGTTTGTAGTTCCTATTTTGCAAGGAATGAAATTATCTATAGAGGATTGTCCAAAATCCCCTTCTAAGATAGAGGACATGAATAGATTATTGTATACAAGTGTTGTTGACAACTGATGTATTCCATTGTCTATACAAGGTCATATATTACCAAAAAAGTGGAGTCTTGAGTCAGTTTATGGCTAATATTGGACAAGTAAATTGGGATGCAATGAAGAGAGTGTTTAAATACTTGTGCAACCCTTCCAAGTATTCCTTATATTTTCATGGTTATCCTATTGGACCTCAACATTCAATTTGTATTCATGGATATGTTTATTTAGATTGGGTAGGTAAAATTGATAACAAAAGATCTTGTAGTGGATATGTGTTCATGGTGTTTGGTGGTGCTATTAGTTGAATGAGTAAGTAGAAGGTCGTAGTCACTTTGTCCATGATAAAGAAGAGTGCGTGGAAGTTGTGCATGCTTGCAAAGAAGCCATTTGGATTAGATGATGATGTTCTAATGTTGGATTTAATTAAGGGGTAATTACCATCTATTGTGATATTCAAAGCGCAATTTTCTTAGTAAGGAATCCTACTTTCCATATGAGAACAAAGTATATTGATATTCAGTTTCTTTTTGTTTGTGATATGGTTGAAGATGGGAATGTGAAATTGGAGAAGGTTGATACTTTGTAAAACTTTGCACATGCTTTGACATATCCAATGATAACAAATAAGTTTAATTGATGTTTAGATTGTATGGATCAAATGAACCCTAGTAGTTGAAATCATGTTGTTTCTTTTAGATCTCCACAGGTGTGCAACAAGTGGGAGAATGTTAGGAATAAGGTGTCTCAACCTTTGATTTCCTAGCTCATTGATTATTTAATTATGAATGTTGTTATTATGTTGATAATTTTTCTATGTAATTTAATTATATGTGCACCCAAAGATGTTATAAATGTAGTAGTGGAACTTTGATTTATCATCCTACATGTGAAGTGACCTATGGGTGACACAGATCCTATTTCTAAGGAGGTAGGCAGACCACTTTATATGATTTGACTAGAGTCATAGTTGATAGTTACCCCATGTTAGATTGTCGATTACTAGTGACAAATTCTATTTTTGCGGAGTCAAGTTTGGAAATTTCCATTACAGGTGGAGTTATGTATGTAGGAGCATTCTTTTAAATGTGTGAGTAATATGTTAAGTAGATTCCTTGAAGGTAATTTTCATATTTGATAGTTGCATTTTTCATGTGAATCTGTGATGATAGTTGGTAGGTTACCATTTTGCATGTGCAACTATTTTTGGCACCTTCCTTGTTCATCTATACTAGTTTTGAAGCATCTATTTTATGATTAAAAACTCATATATATTGAGCACTTATATTTTGGAGTTGTATTGGTTATTTTCACAAATACTCCTATAAGAGCATATCTATGTAACTATAAACTCTATTTATTGATAATATATTGGGTTGTGTTTTGGAGTGTGGTTTTTCTTCCCAAAAGAGTTTTCCCCATGTATATGTTGGGTTATGTGTTATTATGTTAGACCATATGTTTATGTTTTATTGAATGTGTATCTAAAACAATAATTGTTAAGGTGTTTGAATTTTTTTGCACTATCCCCTCTACATAGATTGGTGTAGGAATCTTTTTTCATGCACTCAGGCTTCATTTTAGGTATGAGTTATTTTCCAATGGTGGTTATTTTGAATATGTTGCATTGTTCCTTGGTCATTTGTTTTTCCCTATCATACTTGAATTAAGTGAGATACATGTTGTTTGTGACCCTATATAAATCCATATCCAAATAAGAGGCTATTTTGTGGGTTTGAGTTATTCCTCAATGATAACTAGTTTGGAGATATCATTGTAATGTCATAAATTGTATCCTATGAAATTTCACATTCTATAAGCCTTCCCTTTAGATAAATTGAAAAAATAATGCAATATTTCTTTTGTCTAACTTTAATTCACTCCTTAATTACTTAACTTGTTTGTTCAAATCATTTAGGTGGATTTATGTCACAGACGAACACATGCCACACAGACATCTGCATGTCACGTGAACATCTCAAATAGATTCTCAATTGCACTAGTTATTGAGATAAAAATTAAATTCTTCTATATTTGTTTAACCAACCAAAAATTCAAAAATTATCATTTTAAACACTAAATGAGAATAATCAATAATCCTTCATGAAACATTTTTGACTTTAAGAACACAACCAATCAACTCCACTTGATCTTGACACAACCCAAACTTGGTAAAATTACTTAGAAAATTTAAATACAATATCCTTCAATGATGAAGTTGAAATCTTAAGAATCATTAAGTGTTGTCACAAGGATTGCACCCTAGCTAAGTGTAAAACTCAGCTATCTTGTGAAACATGGGGTCATCTTCAAGATGTGGATTGCTTATGGTGAAGATGAACCTCCAGAGATGGTTGGTTCCCTTGATGAACCTCTCATAAACTATTAATGCTTTGTTGAGGAAAAGGGGTAGAAGAACTAAAACTAAAAATATTGATCCTAGGAGGTGACACCAAACTTTATAAGATCTATACTTGTTGTTCCAACTCATAATTTCTCTTAAGGAAAGGTTTTGTTCTATGCACAGCTCAGTTTTCAACAAGCTCAAACAATAGCGTTTCATAGGAAAGTCATATTTCACATTTTTTGAAGGAAAACTAAGTGTTTTCACAACTATAATTGTTAAAAATATTAACACAACCTATGACCTATATGAGTTTTTTTCATTCTTGTATAGAAATGCTTTCAAATGAGACAAAATTCAAGGATTTGATATTGATAAACATAAAAATCAGATCAATCATTCGTAAATAACATCTAACACATGAATTTAAGAAGGAAAATCATTGCTTTTTATTGAAAAATAGGAGCTTTCATTGATACAAATCTGAAATATCCTTCAAAATACATGAAATGTTGTTCTATATTGAAAAATCTCTCAAAAATGAGTTACAATCTCTTTCTCTTGTGTATAGGTCAAAGGAGAAAAGGAAGAACTAACTCCAAAATGAGTTGGGTGCTTGGTTTTTATGAAAAGGCACCTCCTTCATGACTGAAGTTGTCTTCAAGGAAGAGGTTGAGTCTACATGTAGATTGTCAGTTGTCTAGATGTGGAACTCCCTCTTGAGCTGTTTGCAAATCATGGAAATCTTTGTAAAGGAGAGTTGACTTTGGCTTCCTGACCTCTTCCTTTTGCATGCCCCTTGAAATGTGCTCCAACTGAACTTGAACAAGTCTTCAAAAAACATGCATGATGTTGATTGTAATGGATGCCTTTAATCAATTTGCATGAGATTTTTAGGTTGCTAAGCATATAAGGCAAAATCACTTGATTTTAGGGCTCAAAACTACCCCTAACTCCATGCTTATGGCTCCAACTTCACCCAACTCCAATTTATAACCATGTAGGTTCTTTAAAAGGCCTAAAATTGACTGAAAGTACCTCTTGTAGACACCTAAATTTAATCACTTCCATATGATTATATTTGTTGCATTCACGTCTATCATATTAATATTAATTTATTAAATTAATATTACACCCTTTGTCCCATAAAGTATTTAATTTAATAATTAATACTGTCTTTTCCCTTATTCCTCTCTAAATTAAATAAATACACTAATTTATTTAATTTAGTCACTTGTCCTCCTTTTGATTTAAAAATCAATTTAAAAATTCCTCACTTTCTCTCTCCTTGTCACATCCTCCAACATTTGCCACTTGCCTCTAACCTTCTGTTAATTAGCCTAATCCAATATTTGCACAACCTTAACCAAAATCATTAACTAAATTTAGCACCTCTTTTTGGTCAATTCTTCCTTTTTTCCTTTTTGATGTTAACCCTCTCTCCTATGTGAATTTTTAATTCACATTTATTTGCTCTAGACTCCCCTCCTTTAAATGTGAATTTTTAATTCACATTCCATTCTCCCAAGGCTTCTAGAACCTTGGACTTGTCACAATCTCCACATGTGACCAAGTCCCACCTTTTTGGAGCCCACCTTTTATCCTCTAGATCATCTTATGAATGTGAATTTTTAATTCACATTTATCCTCCCAACCACCTTTCCTTTTCCCATGTAGATTTTTTAAGGAATTCTAAAATTCCTCAAAAGTCCCTTTCACTCCCACTTGGGGACAAGAAATTCCTTTTTGTGGAAATCCTCTCATCCCCCAAGGTGCATGTCCTTTTCACCCCTCATGTACCTTTTTGACAACTCATTCCACCTCATATCCTCTTGTCCACTTCACCCTCCACATGTCAAGATGTGAGGCTTGTGGTTCTCAACCCACCATAGCCCTTCATCTTGACCTTGTTGGAGCAATCTTGACCCTTGAATTCTCTAGAGAATTCAAATTCTCCTATAAATACCCCCTCCTCAAGGGCATTTCCAACACTTAGCTATCTTGCACCCTTATGCTGTCATTTTGCATTCTCCACACTTTGCACTCTCATAACTACATGCTGTCCAAGCCTTTTTCAATCATTCAACCATCTTTGTCTATCATTTTGCATATTGAAGCTTGCATTATAGTCACTCAATCTATCATTTAAGGAGCACACAACCAATCTAAGCAAGGGCCAATCAAAGAAGTTTCAACAACAAGTGAGGTAAAAGTGTTTGTGTTTCATTTTATTTGCATTCATTTTCGTTGTAACTCTCTTTTGGCTAATCTTGAGGTGTCCTTGGTGTTTTGTCTTTCACGTTTCTTAGTTAGATTCGCACATTTAGAGTGGTAGGAATTCCAAGGTATACATTTCTGGCACGCCCGGTGGGACCCACATACGGGTCTTGCATTTAATGTTTCTTTGAGTTAAGATTTTGCAGGAAAAAGCTCACAGAGTTGCGGTAGCGCCCTCGCAGAGTTGCGGTAGCGCCCCCACAGAGTTGCAGTAGCGCCCCCACATATGGGTCTTGCATTTAATGTTTCTTTGAGTTAATATTTTGTAGGAAAAAGCTCACAGAGTTTCGGTAGTAGCGCAGACGCGGTAGTGTAGCGCCAGTTGCAGTAGCGCCCCGCAGATTTTACGCCCTACAGAGTTCGTAGCGCCCTTTACAGAGTTGCGTAGCCTCGCTAGAAAGGCGTAGCACCCCTACAGAGTTAGCGTAGCCTCATTGTGAGTTGTGAGCTGGGCCCTTTACGTGAGCTGCAAGATTTCAGAAGTTAAGGCGGTAGCCTCACAGAAGGCGTAGCTTCATTAAAGCGCCAAGGCAAATTTTAACAACAATACGCTTTGAGGATAAAATGGGCGCTATTTGCTTTGCTCTAGTTTTTGCTATATTTGCGTGATAACTCTCTAACGTTGTTCTGGCGAGAATATTGTTATTTTTTGCTAACGTTTTTGTAGTATATTGTGGCAAGATTTGACCCAAAAAAAAAAAAAAGCGAAAAAGAAAGAAGGACAACTAACATTTGTTTGCAGGAGCATCTACATAATCAGACTTTCAAAAATTATCTTTGCTGCTCTTAAACATAGTCTAATTAGGGGGATTAAATCTCATTGTTTGTTGTGGTTGCTTATTTTTGTGTTACCCAAGGGGGCATTGATTTGTTTTCACTTTCCCCTTGCACTTTGTGTGAGCCTGGGGAGTAGTTGGAAATGTACTGGTGTCTTTAGTGGGACCTCGCTTTGGGGATTCTCCTATCACCCTCATGGACGACATTCCAACCACGTACCGCGAGGTATAGGGAGAAATTCCGGTTGTACCCCAATCCAGCTTGCGCTGTAATCGGGCAGATGCCGGCTATAGCATACCTAGATAGACGGAAGAGTTGGTCCGAGCTCTCAAAGATCCTACCGGGGTTCCCGGAATTCACGCCAGGATGCCAGATCGCGTTCACTTTTCAGCCTCACGCATCGAGTATATACATCGAGGACTCCCTAGAAGCCTTGTGCATCCGTGATTACACTTTGCCTACATACCCGTGCACATTAACTCTGGCAGGATTGTGCTTGCTTGAGGTTTTTCCTTGTGGAAATTTCTGTCAAGTTTTTGATACTTTTGACTTGTTTCATCATTTTGCGTCCTTGCCATAGTCTTTGCCATCAAAAAAAAACCAAGCCTTGTTCCCGCAGAAACGTGGTAGCTCGCTTTATTGCGGGTAAACGCAGGCTACCGCTTCGCCTTAAACGGTAGCTCTATTTTGGTCAAAGAAAACATGCTCGCTTTGGTCGCTGGGTAAACGGTAGCGCCCCGCCTTTGGTTTGCCGGTGCAGCCTCGCTGGCGCGTACGCGGTGGGCACCCCATTTCGTCGGTGAGGAAACGCTTCATTCACTGCAGAATACACTGATTTTATTACTAACCCCCGAAAGTACCCCATTTGGATTTATTTAGCCTCTAAATCACTACTTAATTATTCCCAACTATCATCCCATTATCCTAAGCCTCCCAAAACCTCCATTTCATCCATTTAAACCCCCATTCTACCACCCCAAATTTTCACAAATCACTTCTAATCTACCTTTTCATTTTAATTTTCCATTCACAAGTCAATACCCTCACCTAACAAACATCACAACTTTACCATTCACACCTCCTAAACACCGCCCATAGCCAAACCGCCCTAACCTTGCATTACAAAGTGATTATCTAAATTGACTATAGCGCTTGAACTTGATTATTGGTCTTTAACTTCAACCCCAATCAATTTGCCTCCATCTTGAGGTGAATTCGGTGTTGTCAATTATCATCCTTGGCCCAATCAATCCATTCCTAGCTTAAAGTGGATTCGGTGCCGTAATCATCCTATCAATCAATCAAAGCTCTAGGGTTACTAAAGGTAATCTCACGTGATCAAGTTTGGGGTTTCTCTCTCACGCCATCCAATCCAATCTAATCCAATCCTTTCCAATCCAATCCAATCTAATCCAATCCAATCCAATCCAAATCAAACTCAATCCAATCCAATCCAATCAAATCCAATCCAATCCAATCTAATCTAATCCAATCCAAATCAAATCCAATCCAATCAAATCCAATCCAATCCAATCCAATCCAATCCAATCCAATCCAATCAAATCCAATTGAATCTAGTCCAATCCAATCAAATCAAATCCAATCCAATTCAAGTCAATCCAATCTAATCCAATCCTTTCCAATCCGATCAAATCAAATCCAATCCTTTTCAATCCAATCAAATCAAATCCAATCCAATCCAATCCAAATAAAACCCAATCCAATCCAATCAAATCAAATCCAATCAAATCCAATCAAACCCAATCCAATTTAAATCCAATCTAATTGATCGAAGTCCAATAAGATCCAATCCACACTCCATCACAATCAAATCATTTGACAAAGGCATTAACCTACTCATCTAGCATTTGCATGCCCGTTCAGACCCGTGCACAAGCAAAGAAGATGGCCGACCTTCAAGCTCAAAATGCACAATCCAACAATCCTCAAGATCTCAACAACACCTCATCAGATCCCAACAAGGGTACCAACATCTTACATGACCCTCACAATGGTACCTCATCACACTCCAACACTGAGAATCAGAATAACTCGCCACATGGAGAAGAGAGCATGGTTCATCAACCTGAACTCACACTTGAGGAACATTTTAGCAATCCTGCCAATGTGCAAATGACCGACCGTTTACTTGCAAAGCATGGAGAAGAAATCTTGGCCCACTTGATTGAGAAGGGTGTTAAACCCCCCTCCAATGTTGACTTGTCCAAATACAAGGGTGCCCCATCTCACGTACTCCAAGGGTCCCAAAATGCGCCCGAAGGTTCATACTTTTCCAATGTTCCTCCAATTGAGGGTTGGCATCAACCTGAATTTGGCAATGCCGTCCTTTATCAGGTTAATTATCCCCCACATGCTTCGACCTCAGCTATAGGGGGATCCCAGGTGCCCGATCCCAATAATCCTTTCGCTTATGGCATGCCACAAAACATTCTGCAACCTCCGCCATTAGCATTAACCGCACCCCCTCCTTTGAACCCACCTACAGTCAATATTGGGGGTACTTCCTTTGCTACATCGCTTCCTCCTCCGGGACCACCAACACACCACCTCAACAGGTTCCCCACTCTACTATCCCACCTCAAATACCACCACAAGGCGCACCCCAGCTGAACATTCCGAGCGGAACCCAACAACCTCCTTTACAAAGTGTGCCCACACAACCCCCGCTCTCTCATCCGCAACAGCCTATACCCAATACTTTGACCTCTTCACAACAACCATCCTACCAACCACAAGGCAACCCTTCTCAACCACCTACCCAAACCATATCTCCCTTTCTTGCGTCCCTTTTACGTCCAAAGGTCCAACCACAACATAATATCCCACCTCAGTCCATGCAACACTCGATGCCACAACAGCAACCTCCACAACACTACTACCACCATAATCAACAACAATTTCACCAACAACCGTTTTATGCAACCTCCCAACAATCACAACAATACCTTCAATACCAACAAGCCAACACGCAACGTCCCGTCCAAGTCCCTCAGCAACCTACCCCACACCTTCACCAAACAAATTCATATTATGTCCCACAACAACAACAACCCCCATATCAACAAAATCCCCTACCTTATCATCAAGTCATGACATCATCCAATCATCCAAACCCACATTTTAACAATCCAACACCCTTTCAACAAGATCCCTCATCTTTCTATCATCCATATCCCCCCAACCCACCACCAGCTAGTTCAGACTTGTTGGAAATCAAGGCTGCCCTTAAGGACCTTCAAGCAGGGGGCACAAAACAATCCTTTAAATTTGAAGATATATGCCCATATCCGTTCGATCCATCCATCTCATTGATCCCATTCCCTAAACACTTCGAGATCCCAAAATTTGACAAGTACAAGGGAGACAAAGACCCTAAGGCCCACTTGCAAGAGTTTTATGCACAATGTCAAGAAGTCATGTATAATGATAACTATCTCTTACGTCTGTTTCCGAGAAGTCTAGCAAGCCACGCTTTAGATTGGTTTATGACTCTTGAAAAGGGGTCTATAAAAACTTTTGCAGAATTATCAGAACAGTTTGTCTCCTACTTCTCCTTCAATTTGCGGAAGGATACTGACACCTTAGATCTCTTGAAAGAGAAGCAACGGGATGGAGAAACCTTTACCAGCTACCTCCAACGGTGGCGTGCATTAGCCAGTCGAATGAAAAATCCTTTGAAAGAAAAAGACATGGTCACTCTTTTTGTGGAAAATTCACATCCCGACATGGCCCACAATTTTAGACTACACTGTGTCACCACTTTCGCTGAGATAGTGGAAAAGGGACCTATCCTTGAACGTGCCCTTATCGCCAAAGGACACATTAAAATACACAGTCATGACAAAGAACGGTCATTCGGAGATAAATCACGATTTTGGAACAAAAACAAAAATGCATGATGCTGATTGTAATGGATGCCTTTAATCAATTTGCATGAGATTTTTAGGTTGCTAAGCATATAAGGCAAAATCACTTGATTTTAGGGCTCAAAACTACCCCTAACTCCATGCTTATGGCTCCAACTTCACCCAACTCCAATTTATAACCATGTAGGTTCTTTAAAAGGCCTAAAATTGACTGAAAGTACCTCTTGTAGACACCTAAATTTAATCACTTCCATATGATTATATTTGTTGCATTCACGTCTATCATATTAATATTAATTTATTAAATTAATATTACACCCTTTGTCCCATAAAGTATTTAATTTAATAATTAATACTGTCTTTTCCCTTATTCCTCTCTAAATTAAATAAATACACTAATTTATTTAATTTAGTCACTTGTCCTCCTTTTGATTTAAAAATCAATTTAAAATTCCTCACTTTCTCTCTCCTTGTCACATCCTCCAACATTTGCCACTTGCCTCTAACCTTCTGTTAATTAACCTAATCCAATATTTGCACAACCTTAACCAAAATCATTAACTAAATTTAGCACCTCTTTTTGGTCAATTCTTCCATTTTTCCTTTTTGATGTTAACCCTCTCTCCTATGTGAATTTTTAATTCACATTTATTTGCTCTAGACTCCCCTCCTTTAAATGTGAATTTTTAATTCACATTCCATTCTCCCAAGGCTTCTAGAACCTTGGACTTGTCACAATCTCCACATGTGACCAAGTCCCACCTTTTTGGAGCCCACCTTTTATCCTCTAGATCATCTTATGAATGTGAATTTTTAATTCACATTTATCCTCCCAACCACCTTTCCTTTTCCCATGTAGATTTTTGAGGAATTCTAAAATTCCTCAAAGTCCCTTTCACTCCCACTTGGGGACAAGAAATCCCTTTTTGTGGAAATCCTCTCATCCCCAAGGTGCATGTCCTTTTCCACCTCATGTACCTTTTTGACAACTCATCTCCACCTCATATCCTCTTGTCCACTTCACCCTCCACATGTCAAGATGTGAGGGCTTGTGGGTTCTCAACCCACCATAGCCCTTCATCTTGACCTTGTTGGAGCAATCTTGACCCTTGAATTCTCTAGAGAATTCAAATTCTCCTATAAATACCCCCTCCTCAAGGGCATTTACAACACTTAGCTATCTTGCACCCTTATGCTGTCATTTTGCATTCTCAACACTTTGCACTCTCATAACTACATGCTGTCCAAGCCTTTTTCAATCATTCAACCATCTTTGTCCATCATTTTGCATATTGAAGCTTGCATTATAGTCACTCAATCTATCATTTAAGGAGCACACAACCAATCTAAGCAAGGGCCAATCAAAGAAGTTTCAACAACAAGGGAGGTAAAAGTGTTTGTGTTTCATTTTATTTGCATTCCTTTTCATTGTAACTCTCTTTTGGCTAATCTTGAGGTGTCCTTGGTGTTTTGTCTTTCACGTTTCTTAGTTAGATTCGCACATTTAGAGTGGTAGGAATTCCAAGGTATACACCTCTAAACTGCACCTTTTAAACCTTAATTTGTGAAAACCCTTGCATGATGATAGGTCATCTGGAGTTACTTGAAGATAGCAAGTTGCTTTAGGGGTGGCGTGGGATAAATAGTAGGCTATTAACTCGTGCATGCCCTCAAAACTTTCTTTTATCACCAAGTATAAATCATTGTCATCATCCCTCTATTTTTGTATCATCTTTGGTAATTTACCTTTTGGTAGGTCTGTGCTCTGTCCTTTGATAGGTCTGTAGGTGATAGGTTTGTGCTCTTAACAAACCCGGACACCACTGTCATTCAAACTTGTGTCCCTTGATCTATCATTCCCTCTATTTATCTTTGGTCTTGATCATAGTCTCAAGCTATGACTTTCTTTTCGTAAGGTCTGCCATTACACATGAACATAAGACTGTCATATAACCATTCATTCTTTAATTGTCATATAAGGCTCCTTTAAGCACTGTCATAGTCATGGCTTTTAAACTGCCCTTTGTTCCCTTTATAATCTTTCATGGTTACTGTCATATGATTGTCATGCATATTAAGATTGACTTGTCATTTTCACTATCCTTTCTATTGTAAGGTGACTGTCATACTTGTCATTTTGAATAGCTCTATCCTATCCATGCTTTGACCACTTCATGAAAAAGGAATATATGACAATCTTTGACATTTTATGTTTTGTATTGCATGATTATCTTCTAGAGTTTGGATTCTTGAACAGCGGTAAGGTTTCATTTCTGTCCTTCATCATTTATCACCTTGACTGTCCTCTTTCCTTCTTAAGAACTGCCATGGCTCTAGGTAACACTTCCCTCTGTTATTTTTATAAGCACTGTCCTCCTTTCGTGTTTTGTCCAATTCAGGTTTTGGATTTAACCTTTTTACTAAACTTAATCCTGGCACTTGTGAAGCCAAAAGCAAAAATATTCTTATGCACAGTGCTGCTAAAGATCTGTCACTACTTTTCTTGGACAGTCTTTGATATTCAATCCCATTTCTCATTGATTCTTCTTGGAAACCATGACCCTTCTCAAAACCTTGCTCATGAACGACATTTGAACCATGTTTTGTATGCTCATTTTGAGGGCAGTCATGACTATCTTGATTTATTTCTTGTCCTATTGTGTTAATGATTTTCCCTTCTTGGAAATGGAGACCATTATCATTTCAATTGCTCAAGGTGACTACCTTCTTTGATAACTCTTGCCTTCTTTGAGTTCACTATCTTTTCTATTGCATGATTACTGCATTTTTGGGGGGATTGTGTTGATCATTTTCATGGTGACCTTTTCTCCATTTCATGGTATATTTCTTGACTATTAAGGATACTCATTAATCTCCAAACCCTGCCCCTTTTATGCATATAGTTGTATTCATCACAGTAATAAGAAAAATTATAACTCTCCTTTTGCCTTTATTTAACTAGCATCAAGGTTGTCCACTGGAAATTCTGAACCTTATTTAAAGTGACTATCCTCTTTGGTGAATGATGACTGTCATTCTTCAGGTGATCTCATAGTGTGGTCTCTTCCATCTTAAAAGAAAAATCCCTGTCATATTGATTGGCACAACAACATGCCCCTAGATGTGTTGTATCTTCATGAGTATTATTAACTTCTCTTATGACTATCTCTCCTATTGCATAATATTTTGTTAGTTGACCTCATTTGTCAATGAACTGGCATAATCTTTTGGAAACTCCTTCTTTGAAAACCTATTTTGACTGTCCTTTGAAAATTGTTCTTTACTGTCTTTTATTGGACTGCCCTCATTTGTCTATGCACAACCCCCACTTCTTGTATAGACTTCATGAATTTCATGTATGATCCTTTATGTGTCATGGTATTGACTACCCCTTTGAAATGTTATTGCACAGTCCACTTCACTGTCTTCATTAATCATGATTGTTTCAGACAGGGGAAAGCAATATGCATGACTTCCATCAAGGTCTTCTTTGCTATAATTGTCCTTTCAAAAACTGTCCATGACTACCACTTCTTTGCTTGGTGATTGTCCTTTCAAAATCTTACCACTTTGGGCCTTTAAGACTGTCCTCACACTAGCCATTGACCTCAACCGTTAACTAAAGTTTGTCATCTTGTATTTGGACTGTCAAGTAACCATTTGAAATGGCTATCTTTTCAAAACTTGCTCTTATCATGCACAAGAGTAAGGACTGATGATCTTTCATTGGCCTCTTTCATATGATTGTCATGCTTGTTGAAGTGGTCACTGTCCTTTGAAACTTTGTTCTTTATTATCCATTGTTAACTGCCCTTGACTGTCCCTACATGGTGACTTTCCCAAGCTCTTGTCGTTTTAATATCTACCCTTATTCCCTTGAATGAATGCCTTGGTAGGTCTGATCCTCTCAAAGATGTATGCCTTTTTCAAAATCTCCACCAAAATGTCACAAACTTATGGAATAACATCTTATTCTCTCTTAGACCTTTCAAAGTCATATGACTATCTGTCTTCTACCACTTTGGCAACAAAAAATGTTAAACATTTTCCACGCTATATTATGGATAATCATCTATCACCAGTGGGTTTCAAATTTTTATCCTTTAACTTATTCAATTCATGTTTGAGATGTAATATTTGAAAATCAAGTTCATCTATCTATTGTCTTGATTTCATAGCTTTTGTTTCATATTGCTCTTTTTAGAAGAATTACAAAACCAGTTTCCAGCTTATAGGACTCATAATCTTTTATAATATGTTCTTTAGTTTTGTTTGCTTCATCCAGAACAAGTTTCAGTTGAGTCAATTCTTTTCTCACTAGCCGATTTTCATGTGCTTCCTTATTCCTATTTCTGGAATACTGATCAAGTTTAGTTAGAAGATTCTTGTGGTTTTCATCACTGAGGATTTGCGGTTGACTTCCAAGACTTTTCCATCATTTGAATGTCTTCTTCAGTGTCATTTACTTCCTTGGAAAATCTCAAAACATCAGCTTCAAGACAATTTAGATCTTCTTGGTAAGAACATCTCTCTCTTCACTAACTTAATGTAGTTTTTGTTGTGTAGCTTCCGATTCATGAGAAAGGCATGCTCTTTGTTCAGTTTTAGCTTGGAGCTTAGTTCTCAACTCCTCCAAAGCATTCACCATTTTAGACTTTTCTTGTTGCCATCCATCAAGTACCTGCTCCTTTAGAGCATCATTTTGATCTTTTATTTTCACTAATTTGTTGCTCATTATTCTATTTTACTACATCAAGTTGTCTATCTCTACTCTATGTGATGCTACCGTTAAAGAGGCCCTTTCTTGCTTCTCTAGTTATAGTTTCTTTTCTCACAGTCATGCATCACCTTGATCTATTATACCCATATGATATCATGATAATGTTCTCTATTCATGTTACCTTACTCTACCTTATTTAAACCTATGCATTTGGTTGTCGTTTGCATCTTTTATTATGCATGTTCTATGTTCTCTATCACAGTCATAGGATCATGACTGTCCCTCTTTGGCTAACTACCTCACTGTCCTCCATCATGCACTGTCCTCTTGAAAATTCATGGTGACCGTCATAATTTTCAAAACATAAAGATCTATTCCTTCTTCACCTGCCTCTATCAATCATAATCTGAGATCTGCCCTTTAAAACCTTGACCTGCCACTATCATCTCTACATTTCACTACAACAATGAATATAATAACCTTTATAGTTGTCATTCCTGGAAGCATTTGAAAAGGTCAAACCGTTCATAGATGAGGGTTCCATTACTCCTAAAGGATTTTGCTAACAAGTGATGAAAATTCAAAGAATTATGAAACTTACAAAAACATTGTCTCAAGGGCTTCTTCTAGGGTTGAAAAGTATGAATTTCAACACCTTGACAGTTATTCTTACAACAATATTTAGTCGTACCTCTGTTTTAAATGGTGCATGCATAAATCCAAATGGGAGTCACAACGAAACACCAGAATTTCATACAAACTCTTGCATGGTTATTCATGGCAGGAAGATAACAACCTTCAGGGGCTCTGCAACTTCTTCAAACTCCCTCTCATTCTTAGTGAATACACTTCTACGTCCAATATGCTTTGCAATGGATCTCCATTGACGCTTGATGGTAACCTTGGCTGTCACAAAAACTTTGCAAAATATCATATAAAGACACTTAGAGCGATGAAACCCTAGACAGGCTCGACCTAAACTATGAAACTCAAACTTTACAATAGGCTACTTTCCCCCCAAGACATGCAACGTGAGTGTAAGAGAACTTCGGACATATTTCTTAGAGTGTCGACAATCTAGAACTTAAACACAATCAAAATCCAGAAATCTCAAAATCTTCAGATGACAGATTGTGGAAATCTCATAGCATTAATCTAGAACTTGTTTAGACAAAATACACTTTATTTAAACCTTTTCTTGTTTTAATATTTTAATATTCAAAGAAACTCAAATAGCTACCTGGTGTAACTATCTAGACCTTTTGTCAAAATAGGTTAACACAAATATCCCTTAAGCATTAGGGATCATTTTGTAAATTTAATGGTTGGGTCAAAAAATAGAAGATGGACGATAGAGAAAAAGTAATGGAATGCAAAAAGAGAGGTGGAAAATTGTATGGAATCCCTACAAATTCATTATCCTAGAATATCTCATTTTGCAAAGTTGATCAAGATATTCAAACTTCAAAAAAATGAGTAGAATGAGCAATAGAAAATTAAAGATGGAACCATATAAACTTAACCAAAATCACTAATAAAAATCATCAAGAGATTAAAAAAAAATCCAAATTTCATGGTGTGAGAATTCAAGGCACAATAGAATATTAGACTAAGAAGTCAAAATTTGACAAGTTCTTAAAAAATCCACAATCTTGCAAAGGATTAAGATACTCAAACTTAACCTTCGAAAAGCATCTTTTAAGGCTTTTGAATTTTCTTTCAAATTTACCTAACTTCAAAATACTCTACCTTATGACCCTTAGAACTTGACTTTAGCCCAAAATAAACACAAGGGTGCTATCAAATTTAACCAAGTTAGAATGAAGGCAAAAGATATAGATAGTATAAAAAGAGAAGGAGTTGTTATTCTACTAATAGTAAAATGAGGCAAGTGTGCAAGGAAAAAAATGGTGACTATTGGGTATGTGCAGGATTATTATGGAAAAAAAAGGCCCTTAAGTGGCAATGAAAAATTAGAAAAATCAGAGTTAGGTAACTTGATATAAAAATTTGAATAAGTTATCTATATTATTTCAAAAATATGTAAAAATAGAATATGTGGCAAATTGAATGTATTTTCTAAACTACAAAGTTTATTTTATTTTTTTAAAAGTCTATTTGATGAAAATTTGAAATTTCAATGCATAGTACTTAAATTTCAAGGAAAAAATAAGAAGTAAGTGTCTATCTAACCACCCTAACCACAATAAAATAATAATAATTTTTTATAATATTTTAGATATAAGTAGAGGACTCATGTCCGGATGTGATGCATATTTTTTTGTATTTTTTTTCTAAGTAAATAATTAATTATAATTTTTTATTACAATTTTAAAAAAATATAAAAACTTGTATGTCTGACCACCTTAACTTGGTCAAAACTTCATGAAATTCAAAAAAAAATTAAATTCTATAGTATGCGAAGCATAGAATGTGACGCATGTTTTGGATTCAAAAAATATGATACCGTTTGAAAGTTATAGATGTTTTTCAATCAGCCTATCAATCAAGACTTTAGTCATAATTCTAATAGAAAATGAATAATAATTATTTATTAAATTCGAAGTAAAGAAGAATTTATATTGGTGGAAAGCTGAGAGTCTCCTCTACAAACCCTTTTCGTTTCATCAATTTTGGCTAAAAAAAAGGTCATCAACCACATGGGCGAAGTTTAGAAAAATAAGGTAAGTTGTTAAACACGTTTTTTGCGTTGACTTCTTAGGATTGGCATGTCCAAGCCAAATTCAAAGCAATCCTAAGGCTAATCCCTAGGCAATAAATTTTGTGTCAGAAATATTGGATATCTGTTTCAAATGAGATATTCGTTTTGAATCAGATACCTGATTTGGTTTATATATGATTTTAAAAAATGTTATGCACTTTATAATATATGATTTAGAAAATGCAATAAATATTTTATAGTTTATTTTAATATATCTAGTTTAGAATATACAATATAGTTTATAATTTAATATATAATATACTAGCAATTGCACCTGTGTGTGCAATGGGTACGCCGAAGAGCTCTAATTTGAAAAGAGAAAAGGAAATAAAAATTGGAGGGAAAAAATGGTTTATGCTAGTGTTTTCTATCCTACAGTATTTTTTCTAATGAGACATTTATCATTAAATTATAATTAAATATCAAATTTATGACTTGTTTCTATTTAAGTAAATTAAAAAGTACGAGTTATTTCAATAAATTAATCTATATTAAACATAGTGGTATAGAGTATTTGTAATATTTAAATATATTAAAATGTAATATTAGAAACATTTAAAAAATTACAATCAACATAAATATCCATTATTTGGATTCAAATAATTTTTTTGGGTTTTTTTGGAGCTTGTTGAATCGAAAGAAAAAATATTAAATCTTTTATCTTTTTTGAATCTAAATCCTATCCTTGTTCATTGATTGACACAAACTTTTTGGCCAACGGAGGAAGATTTTGACAGTTTGCAGAATGGATATTATAAGCCTTAGTTGTTCACATATACATTGTAAATGAGGGCGGTATAGTAAATATTGCTCAATGGGTAGACAAATTTCATGCTTTACATTTGAAGTTAAAGTTACACCTTTTCAATAGTAAACTCCACAAAATAATATGTGAATTCAAGATTAAACTCCTACACCACAACGTAATTGCCATGTAGGCAAAATTGATGGTTTTTTATTAAAAAATCATATCTCTGTCTCTAATACCCATAATTTACACTAGGGAAAAAACACAAGAAACATTTTTTTTTAACAATAATATAATATACTAACCTTTTTTCTAATCATACATGTGCATGGTACATGCAATGTGCATTGGTGATGTAACTTGTGCAACATTGTCATTGACATGTCGTTCGAGAGCGAAGTAAGGAAATAAAAACGATTTTGAGTTAACTCCAAAGATAGGGTTTACAAGACTCTTAACTCCCAACTAGAATTTGATGCTCACTTTTGCATAATAGTTAATGTCCTTTTTAGATCTTCATGGTATGGGCTCTCACATGAGGGAGCATATAAATATTATCAATTTGATTTACTAGAAACCCTAAGGATTAATTAACGAAACAAAATTTTACAGATAGCCCTACCCTCTTATAGCCATCTTGACGATGAAATCCATATTTAATATTCTACTTTGCACTTCAAAATATGAGAATGGATAAATTATTTATAATTTACTTACTAATTATTAAACTTCCATTTTATTTAGTATTATTGTTATTTTGTTAATATATACTTACATATGGAATAAATTTAAATGTTATAAATCTAAAGAATATCTTATATTAATGAATATATTTTATTTCCCTTTCACTAAATATTCATTAATTTCCTTAATGGGAAAGGAGGAGGAATTTAAATAAAGAGATAATATATTTTAAAGAGTTCTAATAATACGTAATTTATACTCCTAGCATATCCTTATTTAAAATAAGAGAATCTTAAGGTATGAGCATATATTCTCCTCTCTTTATTTTAAGGGGGTGGAAATACTACAAAATTTACTTCGATGCTCATTAAATATACGTGTTCTGACGTGGAGATGGGCATTGGGCCCCTAAGTGAATTTTCAATGCCACCCCCTTTACGCTAAAATTACAAACGGGAATTTTTTGCGTGACTTCGCTTATATTGACTTACTTTGACTTTACTTTGCTTCGTAGTGAATAGAGATGATATTGCATTATAAGAATAATATTGTTATGGTCTCTCCAAGTCACTAATATATATATTCTTCTTTACCGAACGCGACAAGGTTAAATTTTTTTACTAAACCCTATGACATAAATTTAGAGGTGTCGTCGTTCAAAATGATTCATCTGATTTAATTTTGTGTGGCATCCATTTTAAACGATTACGGTGAGCGGCAAGGAGAAGGATTCAATACGGTTCGTTAACAGACAGAAAACCATAGTCCAAAGCCTTGAGCCTTTGAAGTAATCCGCATACGCAGACGTACTGAGCAAAGCTGATTTTCCTGTCCCTGTCGGTGTCGGCCTTCGTTATCATCTCCGTCAGTTCCCTAAATGAGAGCGTGTGGCTGAGCTTACTCCACAAAATCAGATGCGAATTTCCAACAGTATACTCCACAAAATTGAACAGGAACCGGTGATTTGATTAAACTGCTCGAGTAACTACAGTGAGGGCAAAATTGATGGTTAAACAATCTATGGCTGCCATTTACCACACTATTAACCAAGCCCTCTCAGTGCTTATAAACCGTTGATTGACAAATTGAGTTCTGAAAGTTCAAATAGGGACACACCTTCGGCATAATTATATTATTATGTATAATATTTAAATATTATTTCTATATTTTAGTTAATGTATATATATATATTACTAATATATAAAATATTATATAACTAATTAATATTACAACATATAAAATATTTAAATATTATCTATTTCCCTCTCTCTCTCCCATTATTCCCCTCCTAATTCTCTCTCCCTCTCTCTACCCTTCTTCCCCTCTTCCC
>VDFB02106400.1:0-16668 GCA_007258455.2 Sequoia sempervirens | reverse complement strand
GTGCCTATGTGTATTTATCAAACATAAGGTAAGTAGCCCTTTTAAAATCCCAATTCTTGATAAGCAAATCATCATCATTTATCATCATCATCATCATCTCTAATAAAGTCTCGTCAGATCATGGACTTGTGAGATCCTCTTGTCATCATCTCATTTCTGCACTAACATCATCATCACCAATGCATCCATCATTCATCCATCATGCATCTACAAACCATCAGCATACCACATATCATTCATATCATACATAATAGGAAACATCGATAATTTTACATACCTTGCATTTGCATCATCATCATAATATAGATTTGTTAGTCTAAGCATCTGCATAAATCATCCATTGCATAATCACAGCATATCACATCATCAATCTCATCCATCTCATTTGCATCATCATCCATGACCATCCATTTTGAACCTCTTTATCGTGAGATCGACCCTCAAATTGAATCTTTTCACTCGATCTCTCGAGGGGGCAATGTACCAGTGTACTTTCACTGGGGCATCGAAAAATCAAATTTTTTTAATTTTGATCGTGGTAAGTTTATTCTTTTGAACCAATGCAAAAGTACATTGCTTCAAAGAGGGACAAAATGTAGACACATGAAATTGACATCATGCATTAATAGGTCATATTCATCCATTTGGCAAATAAATCAAGTTTATTTATCAATCTCCTAAAGTCATCATTTTAAATCAAATAAATCAACTTGATCCCATCACCCTCCTTTTAATTAAATAAATCAAGCCTTTTATTTAATTAAATCCCAAATGCATCTTCCATCCTTCTTGATTTAAATAAATCAAATATTCAAGTCAAAGAGGTCAAACATCTAATCATCATTAATTTAATCTAACCATGATTAAATGCTAATCTTACCACTTGCACAAATAAATCAATTTATTGATTTATTAAAATCATCATTTTCACTCAACATGGCATTTATGGGGAATATTCCCTCAAGTTTGAAAAATATGACAAGTTGATTTGTCCCTCCAACATTGCATTTATTTCTCATTTTCTTGTCCCCCTCTCAAAATTTATTGCAAAATTTGAATTCAAATTTCCCCTCTCTTGGGCACATTTCCCAAATTTTGCACATGCATCAACCAGTCACCACTTGACAAATGTCTTCCTCTCATTTGTCCAATCTTTGTCCCACATTGATCCATTTTGAGCATTCTCAGCATTTGAAAATATACAAATAGAGGTTTCATCCTCAAGCAAATCCTGGATCATCTCCACAATTTCATCCAAAAAGCTTATGCAAAGTCACTCTTCATTGAAGAACTGATTTTTCCTATCCATCATCTTGATCATCAAAATATCATATCATGGAGCTTAATCAAGGACTGGGAAAGGACTTCTTTCCATAGAAGCACCAATCCAGTATAAGATGCTAGTTTGATTATTAGAATGATGCCTTTCTATGTTTTACTTCTTTCTTTGGCTTTATTCTTGTGATTAGATGAATCTTATAGGAGATCTTTTATTTGCTTTGGTTTACTAACAATACTAATGGTTTTTGTTTTTGAGCCAATGCAGATTTAGGGTCCTACAAAACCAACTCTAATTTCCCACTTATGAAAAGTGGTGAAAATGGGAGTTGGTTAGGTGGTTGGGAAGTTTTGGGGAGTTAGTTGCCCTTTTCCCTTCTATATATTCCTTCTTTTTGAAAGGAGAAGGGGATCCCTCTTTTGGGCTTGGCTTCCCTCATTGGCTTGGCTTCTCTCTTTTTCCTTTTGGGAAGGAGAATTCATGGTGGATATGGAGGAGAGGATTGGAGAAGAAGGATGTAAGAATAGGACTTGGAGAAGAAGAGGCTATCACCTCTTGGATTTGCACTTATTTGGTAAGGTCTACCCCCTTTGTATATCCTTGTTTAAGATTCATGAAATATTTTCTATGTTTTGAATTTATGTGCAACTTAATGTTAAATCCTTTTGAGGTATTGATGGAGTTGTGTGCTTGAATTGTAGTGTTGGAGTTCCTCCTTGGTTTAGTTTCTCTTAATGTGTATAGCTATTTGAGGGTTAGGGTCATGAATTATAGCATGGGTGTTTGCATAGTGCGTAGTATGTGGTGCAATTTGTTTCAAGGAACCCTTTTGAATTGAGGTGGTGTTTGTAAGGGAAAGCTATGTGACCTTTAGAGCTTTGGGGTGGATTGATTATCAATCTTATGGTTGGGAGGAGAAGTTGCGGCCATAGTATTATTTTTTTTGTTGGCTTCTTTTTTCTAGGTTTAAAGGTGGGACTTAGAACCATTTGGGGAGAATCACTAGCCATATATTTCAAAGGAAATTTATATAGAATTAAGTTTCCTTGGGTGAATTCATGTTAAACGTGTGTTGATAACTTATGTATAGTAGGTTGTTAATTCTAGATACTTTTATTGCAAGAAAAACATCAAGTTATGCAAATGAAGTTTTGGGAAAAGTGCATTTGTTGTGTATATGATGATTGGTTCAATTTGATAATGTGTTTATACTTTCAACTAGATGTGTAAATTTAAGGAAGAAATTAGGTATGTCTCATTCCCTTGAGATAGAGAAACTAAGGTTGGGAAAATATATACTTTACGAGTGTAAACATGATAGTCATTGGTGTAAATATTTAAGGAAATAAAAGCTTGTGTTGCAAGTATCAAACTCCAATCTTGTTAAAACAACAAGGAATTAATTTCTTATTGGATCTAAATTAAAAATATTCTCTTATAGTAAGGTAAAAAAAAACATGTATTGAAGGTCTTCACAAATCTAAGTACTAAGGAAAATTTAACAAAATAATCTTTTCCTCTTGAATTTCCTTTCTTAATACAACTAGTTAGATTTTATGTTTATTCTTTCAAAAACATAAAATTATATACATACATAATGTGTAAATATATAAATCATACATATACATAATATTTATACAAAAATACTTAAGTATTAGATATAAATAGCAAAATAAATACACCTTATTAACATAAATACATTAATCTAAAAACAATTAAATTACTATTTAACAATGAAATTCTACAGATCTTCTCATACCTAAATTATCATTTAAAAAAAATTAAAATAAATAAAGTATATTAAATACATATATATTTTTATACCTAAATTATCTGTTTTTTAACTATTTATTTAATAAATTATACATACATACATACATACATACATACATACATACATACACATACATACATACATACATACATACATACACATACATACATAAAGAAAGATATAAAAGAGAAGATTATCGCATCAGCATGCCTTAAGGTTTTAGAAGGAAATAATGTAAGTGATCTTCTTTAAAAAATGTAAGAATGTTTATTAAGGGAATTCGACCCTCCTGGTCGAACCCCATATGGGGCCGACCATGGAGGGGTTCGGTCCCCATCCCAGCGTCGTCCATGCTCATAATTATGGGCAATGAAATCATATGAGAATGTTTTTCAAGATAGATTTACAGTAAACAAAAAAAAATAGAGCTTTAATAAAGTTTCAAGTTAAACCAAAGATATTCAATAAAGATTTTCTGGTGCCTGTCTTATGTAACGTTTGGAATATCACTGAGATATGAATCAGTTTTCCTGCGCTTGCTATTAAATCTACTTTCTTGAATCTCGATCTATATATATATATATATATATATATATATATATATATATATATAATCTGTATTATTGGATCAAAATTGGATCAGCACTCTGAAATCTGTGAATTAGATATAAAATAAAATCTAGAGGGGATCTGCAATCTGCACAAATTGCAAAACCGTTATTGCATTCAAAAATTTTGTAAGAAATAAACTGAAACGTCCTATAAGATGAAACTGCAAACAAGATTTCAAAAGGGAAGAAATCATTTATAAAGAATTGTTAAGTAGTTTTTGGAAAGTAGTTTCTAGTAACCAATAAAAAATTCATAATTATCTAGGGTTTAGAAATAAGTTTTGATTGATTAAATCCACTTATTCATATATTTTTAGGTTGGTTTCTTGTTAGAGAGTTTAAGCCCTCTATTTGAGTATTTAAGTGATCGAGCAAAATTTTTATTTTATCCAAGAAAGAAAGAGTATTTTCATATATGTAGGAATATGCTTCAAATATCTTATTATAGAAGACTATAAGGGAAATAAGTGATTTATAGATGAATATTGGTTGGGTAGAAAACACAAATTAAAGGTTTAGGATTACTTTTGTAGTGTACACTCTTATACCTTTTTAGTCATTTTAGATTAAATATAAGTGTTAATTAATAATAACGAATAGAAGTAAATCATGAATTTGGTATGCATATTTATAAAATTGTGTATGTTTATTGCATAGTCAAACCTAAGTTCATGGGTTGTTAGTTCAATGGTGTTAATATGTCACTTATTAAGATTGGGTAACTTAGATTTGATAACTTATTTTGTGTATGTCTATTCATCATTTTCTTTCTAATGGCAGGCCTTAAGTAGAAAACTTGAAAGGAAAATTTGATTCTAGAAATGAAGTTGATCCTCCATTTTTTATGCTTCTACAATATTTGGTTTTCTTAGTAGTTTATAAACATATGATTCATCCATTATTCTTTTGTGGAAGGAAATCGAATCCCACCTTAGATCTATTCAAATGTTCTTTTGACCCCCACTTATAACTTTAGATATATTATTTGATTTTTATTTATGATAGAATAGTATATATAAATAATGAATTAATAAATTTGTGTCTTCGGACTAGGAATATTGAACTTGTTGTCATGTTTCCCTTTAAGATTTAATTTAGTTATCCATAAGTAATGGTTACATTGGGTATGGTATTATACTTTTGAAGAAATTATTTACTTAATGGTTTTAAGATTTGAACAGTATCTCCCATGAGACAGTTCTATTTGGGGGTGCCATTCATTTACTTGCTTGATCTCTTAGAGTAGTGATTTCCTTATAATGGACTTTCATTATATAGTTGGCATGCATTTTGTACAAATGTTATTGACTAAGAAAGAGTCAAATAAGTGTTATGAATACTGTTATCATAAAATTATTATTGTTGTCATTTCCAATCACAACAATAATGCCATTGCTTAAGAATTGTGGCCAAGTGAATAGTAGGGGGATTAATGTTATGAATATATTGGTAAAGGTAAGAAACAAAATTTATTTTTGGTTGAATAATTAGCATTAATGGTAAATATATTCGAGCCCCAAGATTAATGATTAGGTATCAATGATATAATAAATACATATAATTAACGGTCATATTAAGAGTAAAATTGATAATAAAATAATAAAAATACTATGAGTGTTATGATCATTAGGATGAGATTCTTAAAGAGGGTGGTAGATTTATATTGAGAGTTAAAGATAATATTATTGTCATATTTGCTTACTAGAAAAAATAATAGTTTCAATATCAATGATGTTAGAGAATATAAAAGTTAGTGTGAATGTTATCAAAACCAATATAACTAGGGATGTTCAATACTAACCTTGTCATTTGTATGTTATCATGTTTGTGTG
Organism: Sequoia sempervirens; assembly: GCA_007258455.2. Lineage (NCBI taxonomy): Eukaryota > Viridiplantae > Streptophyta > Pinopsida > Cupressales > Cupressaceae > Sequoia > Sequoia sempervirens. Next base: position 11,172 of record VDFB02106400.1, on the reverse strand, counting down.
TGTGTGGTTGGTAATTTTTAGCGTTTATATATATTTGGTTAGAAAATTCTTGGTAGTTGTCTATTATTTAGTTGTGAAATTTTGGGGCGTGACATTTTGTGATAGGTGTTTTATTTTAAGCAATCTTTGAGAGTTGTGGGGTTGAGGGGTCAATTCCAACATGGTACTATAGCTCCAAATTTGTAATTCCTTGTATGCTTTCTAAGAGATTTAGTCTTTGGTAGACTTTTAGTCTATTATAGAGCCAAACAAAACTCATTACTGTGTCCAAAATATTAAAAAACATAATATTTAATTATTATTTCATTAAAATTAGAGATAAAAAAATTGACTCATTTTTAGCTTGGACACAATTTTCAATATGTTGATTTTTGTATATGCATATGGATCTATATGGATTTATGCAATGTATGACCCTACAAACTCTCAACAAAAAAATTGCTCCCTCCATCTAAATTTTTTTGGTCCAATCTAGGTATTTTGGTTATTTTGGATTTCACCCATTGCCTTGAGATTACCATTCAAGCTAGGTGGTGTATCTAGTTACATTTTTAGCATGGTAATACCTCTTTATCATTTCCCATCTAAGGGTTTTGGCATTCATATTTTGTCTAAGTGGTGGCTTTTTTAGTTTTTCGGAGATAGGGTTTTCATTTCCTAAATTCTATGTGATTGGAAAATTTGAATTATATGTGAGCATTGTTTTTAGTGATGTTGTAAATGTGTCAATCATTCTTTTAGTTTCTCTAATATTTGTCCCAATTTATAGATCTTTGACTATCAAGTATTTTTCTTTTCCATTTTCCATTTGATTTTTGTTTGAGTAGTGTCATTGGGGACACCCATGCATATTGTTGTCTTCTTGCTCCTACTCATCATTTTTTTAGAAGAGTTTCTTCATTAGAACACTATAACAATTATCTTTATGCACTTGTCTACAACTTTTTTGCGCTTCAAATATGTTCTTTATTTTCTTATTCTTTTTGAGACATTTTTTTTTAGGCTTCTTAGTCCTACATTATTTTCTCTCTCTTGAAGAGGAGTTTTTCCCATGAGTTTTTTTCATTTTCTCTAGTTGTGAGAGATCTTTTTTTGGTAAATTAGTGCCTCATTAGGCCTTAGTTGCGGATACCCATCTTTTGCATTTTATGCATCCACATTTAGAGGTTTTAGCTACTCCTTAAGTTGCACTTAATAGAAGTGCTAGAGTAATTTAGTACTCTAATTATTAATATTAGTTAGCTCATGTTCTTTTTTTATGTCTCAAGTTATATGATAAGAACAAATGTCATGATCTAGTTCTATCCTCATCTAGGGTTTCCTTAGGATTTCTTTTCTATCTTTATAAGGATTCATTGCATCATTATTACATTATTCAAGATGTTCATATAATCAACAAGATTCATTTTTTGGATCAGTTTTCCTTTAGCCTCTATAGCCTTTGTTTTTCATTTTAAAAATATACTAAGAGCAAAACTTATATTCTTACATTAAAAATTTACAAATCATTTAAAACTTTTTTTAAAGAAAATAAAATTTGAATCTACAAATAAAAATCTCAACTATTAGTAGTTCATATCATCTCTAAGCTGTTTATGCTTTAGAAGTTATAAGTGATGTGAAATAAAAATTTGGTTAAAATTGTGAATTTCAATGTCCCACATTAACCACACTTTTGTCAATTATGAGATCAACCATAATAAAAATTACATGAATAACTCTAATTCCTAACCATATATTTGAATATACATAATAGTGATGATTCTAACTCAACCATTCCATCAAGTGTACAACATAAAACAAACTATCATTTCAACTTCTAATGTGAGATAAGTCTACATATTTTCAATTAGTTTTTTTAACATCATAAATACTCATTACATTGTACTAAAACATCATGCCTCTATCATCAACCACCACCTCCCCGCGGAGATTTGACGGAGCAGATAGGGAGATAAGATTGACGCGACTATTAATTCGCACAAGTAGAAGATTCCATTAATAACCCACTTATGCATTTACACCAAATCCTTGTCACAACACCAAGCAAATCCTCCAACAGTAGATGCATGTTTAAAGGGCTTTTAAATAGATAAAACAGATTTCCAGACTATTTAAGGTTGAAATCCTACATGGAATGAAGCAAAATTCCATGAATTAGGCACACCCCAATGATGATTAATGCAACATGGCCACTGAGCCGGGATTCAGAGCACTTTAGAGCAAAAAAAATAGTTTTCTAATCCCCCTGTTCGGCACCTACTTATATTAATATTGTAAGTCCCATATTTGTCATATGTCACGCCTGTAGAACTGGGTAACGGGCTCGTACTGCTCTCCCTTCCGTTCACGTCACGATGCCCTAGAAAATCTATATATTCATGAGAGTTCATACCTTGTTTAGATTGTAGTTGAAACAGTTTGTTTAGATTGTAGTTGAAACAGTTTGCCTAGATTTTAGTTGAAAAGCATTGTTCAGATTGTAGTTGAAAAGCTTGAAACAAATGGAGGGCCCAATGAGATCGTGTCTGTGGCTCTGGCTCTGCATGTCAATAACCATGGCGTCTCTCTGCGCTGCAGGTAAATCAAATCAATTAAAGCAAGGGAATTCGGGTTTCTCATTGTTAATGGTTTTGCTTGTTCTATTTCTATGAGAATTTCTCTAATCTGTTGCTTGTTCTGTGGCTTGAATTGAATAGATTTGTCCCACAAGACCATACAGCTGAAGAACAACTGCTCGTTCCCCGTGTGGCCAGGGATATCATCATGGAACACACATGAATACGACATCCCCGCCGGGTTCCGGCCGCTGTTAAACTCCGGCGAGTCATATTCCATCGCCTTCCCTATGTCATGGGAGGGAAGCATATGGGGAAGGTACGGATGTGGGTTCAATCGATCAGAGCTCGGCTCTTGTCGTTCCGGCGACTGCGGAGGACATCTACGGTGTGAGAAAGCGCCGGCGCAGCAAAACATTTCAACGCCAGTTACACAGGTCGTGTTTATGAATGGGTCTTGTGCTGTTGATTTGCAGGTGGGTTATAACCTCCCAATCTCAGTGAGTCCAGTTTTAAAGAGCTGCGGATCGCAGGCATGCGGAGCCTATGTTGGTGCGGTTTGTCCCAAAAATTTGCAGATGATGTCGAAAAATGAGGTGGTTGGGTGTAAAGGTCAGTGCAATGCATATATGCGGACTTGCAGTCCGCCCGAGTTCGAATCCGCTTTGAAGAAAGCATGCCCAAATGTTTTTCCTTTCCAAGAGCAAGTATGGTGCTTCTCTAGCACTAATTACACCCTGACTTTCTGTCCCGTATAGTGACCCGAATTCAATGCTTCTGGTTTTTCTCTGTAATTGCACGATTCTGGTTTCTGTGCTTTTTTGATGGAATAAAAAGAAATCATTCAGTTGGATCGTGATTTTGGAAATACAAGTAAGCTGTATTTAGACCCATATATACTGTAAGCTGTCTGTAGACCCAAAAATAGATTGCCTGGTATCCGTGGACTATAAAATTATAATTATAATTATAATTATTAAGTGGAAATCAGTTTTTCTTGTTTTCTATTTTTCCAAATATTTTGTTTGTATTATCGGTCTAACAAGAAACTTCTTCACGACTTAAATATGTCAACTTTCGTAGAGCGTACGTCAACTTGTCGTAAGAGAGGTAATGAATGACGAGTAATGTTGAGATTGTACAAGGAAATGAAACATTTACCAATGCTTGTCAACACACATTTTTCTAGTCTAATCTCCAACTCGGCCCCCACACGGGCTAGACTTGATTAATTTTGTATAAACAAATTCCATATATTCATAATGTATGTAGATGAGGTTGGATGAATAATTTTCAGTCTCATGCCCTTAACAAAGAAATTAATAGAAATTAATTGGTATTGTAGTTAGATGACTAATAGTTCTTGTAGTTAGTCTATGATACAAGCTCTTACATTTTCCCTTTTATTTATACCAACCATTGCACCATGTGGAATACAATGATTAGGTGGATATGCAAATAAAACATGATTAAGTAAAAAATCAAATATTTTTATTAGAATGTTGAATGAAATTGCAAGTTCAAATATTGTAATATTTAATTATTTTTATAAATAATAAACAATTATTCACTGTTTTAAGATTATTTCAGATATAACAAATTTTTTTTTCTAGTTGAAAAGGAGATTTGGGGACCATCTTTGACTATCCTAGAATAAAGCCTTTGATTAATAGATTTGTCCTTAATAAGATAGGTGATTTTGGACTTATTAGTATGTCCTATTTTGGGAAATGGGACCTCTAAAGATTTTTTTTAATGTGTAAGGATTCACTACAAGCCTACTCTCCAAAATAACATCATAGTTCAAGTTGAAAAATTCAAAAAAATACAAAATACTAAGGTCTAACACTATAGCATTATCAAGCCAAGGCAAGATAGAAAAGGTTGAAAATTAAAAATGTTGTAGGGTCTTTCTGTTACAAGCTATAATAAAAAAATTTTAAAATAACATAATATACTTAAGTTTGAATTTTTCATGTATAAAAATTGCACCCATAAATTCATTTAAAAAAATCAGCATTGCTAATTTATGAGAAAAAATGTCATTTCAACTAATGTGAAAGTAGACCCATAATAGTGTTTCCCACTTGTGGAACATCATAGATTTACATGGTTGAAGAGGAAAAGTTTAGCAAGCACCTTCATTCAATGATTAGTCAAATCTTTAATATTTTAATTTTATTTTAGACCATGGCCCTTGAATGAAAGTCCTTAATACCTTCAAATAAATTCACCTTCATTCAAATAAATATCCCTATATAAACCTCTACACCTTGGTCCTCTAATTTTTAATGAGGGTCCTTGGATATGTGTCTTCATCTTGGTCCTCTATTTTTTTTCTTTCAACTTGATAGTATAATTTGCAAGATTGTTACATTCAGAGTAAGATTTTAAAAAATAATAATTTTGAAATAAATTTAATTCATTTATAAATTTTTTTTTTCTATTTTTTAATGAACATCAAGGTTTTTTTCTACACATGTGAAATAGAAAAATAGAGAAAAAAAAATTTAAAAAGTATCTACATAATAACTATTGAAGTTCTTGTTTCAAAAAAGAAGTTAATTTGGATACTATCATCATATGAAATTGCACCTTGGTGAGCACGAAGCTCAGCATTCCAATGACACAATGGAAATGACCTCAAGGTGTCAGACCTTTGCACATATGAGGTCGAATCTCTGGATAAGGCCGACTTCCTTTTTCAATCCAAGTGCAATGTGCTAGTCCAACCCAACACATGAAAAACAACCACTAACCTACTCTAACAACTGATAGGGGAAAAGGGGTAGAAGGAGTGCATGAAAGGGAAAATTGAGGTGATACATAAAGATGGAAAGGTAGTTTCTTCCTGACCTAGAATGCATAATATATTGCTAAAGAGGGACCAAAAGACTCAAACAATTCTCTATTTGGTTGATTTCAGAGACAAACATGGAGGTTAGGGTTTGACAAAGCATTGGAAGGCAAGATAATTTTTCAACACAATAGTTGCAAACAATTTTAACTCAAACATGTATACATAAAAATATAAACAAACACTCATACATGAAGATAATAAACTTTTTCAAATAAAAAAGAGCTAAGAAGAGGAAAAATTGATCGATTTCATTAATGTAGAGGATAAAATCCAATCTTTACAATAACAGGTATGCAAAAATGTAAGTCTACCAAAGAAAAACCCCAGAGGAGCTAGAGGAAGAACCACAACCTGCTAAAGAAGAAGAAAATGAATAATTTTTTTCCTTTATAGATTGGGCACAACTAAGAAGCACAAATCCAACCCTAATCCTAACTAGGGTTAGCAAAAAACACTATGCATGAAAGATTTGAGCCATCCTGTGATAATCGTGACTAGGGCATGAATCTGCCAAAAAAGTCAATAATGAGAAATAAATGGGCATGGGTGCCTATGAAATCCACTTGTAGAAGGCATGGAATGCAATTAATGTCATCGTTGAAGCCTAAGAATCAAATCTAGTAGCTCAAAATTCAAATCAAGCCTAAAAAATGTTGCCCAAAAAGCACGTCAAAATGTAGGAAGGTCAAGGCATCAAGCCCGAAAAATCACCTTTACAAGCACTTGAATTAAATGGTCTAGAGCTCCAAAAAATCCATTTGTTAGGGGTCATGCATCGGGCCATCGAATGTCAAGTGTCAAGCCTACCACTTATCGCATAATTGGAAGAAGGAGGAGTAGAGTGCAAAGAAGAAAGGAAGCATCAAGCGTTGGACCTCGGACCGTCGAAGGTCGAAGGTCAAGAGGATGAGATACCTCTTACTGATGAAGGGTAAGAGGTAAATGGGGAGGTCGAAGGCTGAAATCCAAAATTCTGACACTTAGTCGAATTTCAAGAGAAAAGAAGGAAAGTGAGAAGGAAAATGGAAGGAGAAGGTTGAAGAAGATGAGACTTTGAAGTACGACCTCATATCATTGGAGGTCGGAGGTCGAGAGGAAGCCTTACCTATTGTGAAGTGAAAATGGTAAGAGGGAAGAGGTAAGGCTGAAGGCTAAAGGCCGATAAGAGAAAAGTGCAAGTGAAGAGGAAAGGGAAGAGTAAGGGATAAAGGGTAAGGTTGAAGGCTGACACCTGAAACACTTAGAAGAAAAAGGGAAGGAAGAAGGAGCAATGGGGAAAGCATGCAAGGTAAGTGACTAAGAGGCAACCCAAAAACCCAAAATTTTGGGACTTGACCAATTTTAGGAACCTTCAAGGAGAATTCATGCAAGATGGCCCATGGTGCATCTCTCAGATTGGTTAAATCAATGATGGGACATCAAAGGGTGGCATGAAATGTCAACAATAATGGTGACTTCTATGGGATGATTGCCTACTAATCATGGGATCCAAAGGTCTTATCGATCCATTGGACATAGAGTCATGAAGGGAATTTACAAAATTGGGTCTCCCAAGGGCAAAACAAAATGTGTGTAGGCCTACACTTGGAGAAAAAAATGGAAACTAAGAGCATACATTCCCTTAACGAGAATGCAAGGTGTGCAAATACACTTCATGGAAAGCAATATATTTATAATATATACAAAAACTAATAGAAAGAAAAGAATGGAATCATGCCTGTATCCATGACGAACCTTTTGAAGGAGTTGATCTCCCGCAAACCATATTTGTAGACTTCACCCAACTACAACCACTAAAAATTGTTGCCAACATGCATGTAACTGCACAAAACACTTGCAAGGTGAAGGATTTCTTCACTGTAAATTTTGTCATTGCAAGGGAACCATATGATGCAAGCATTAGATTCATCTAGCACTAGTGTCTTAGTGGAACATACAACAATAGGGGTGAAAGACTTTGAAGGTAAGTCAACATCCAAGAGAAAACCTTTTGTAGAGGGGAAGAGAAATCACCTCACAAAAGGATAGGCTAATGCCACCATCATTGACCCCCTCAATGCATGAGCTAAAATAAAAGGATAATGTTTCCAACTCTCATGGTGATGCAAAATATGGAAAATATGAATTTTGATCTGCACAAGAAAGACCTTCCTAATGCACATCAAAAGAGAAACTTTGAAACTCAGGCATACAAAAAAGTTGAGCAATGGGGGCATCACTCTCCAAACAAATGTTTGGTTTCTCAATAACTACAAATTTTTTTGTATTGATGCACACTTCATCAACAAAAAACTTAAATTTTTGAGACACTTCAAGTGAAGAACTAAATTCTTCAAATTGCCTCTCAGTTTTAATTCTTTCTTGGTACCTAGTTGCAACAAAATCATAATTGTGGCATGTAATGGTTGCCACGTCCTCTACTGCTTCTTCATTCTTATGCTGCTACCCACAAAGTTTCTCTTTTGGAGGTGAAAGATTGGCATCCAAACTTACGCAAAAAGCTTCTAAATTATCCCAAAAGTGATCCACCACCTCAGAACTACAGACCTTAATAGATCATGTATCTTCATCCACTATAATAGAGGCTAAACACATCTGTTGTTTCTGCTCCAAAACTATGGAGTTATCTTCATCCACCAAGCCAAGACCAAGTTGTTCAGAGGCTTCAATTAATGTAGGTGTGGTTGATCTATCCTCCTCATCTTCAAAAAAATAAGGGATGGCATCAAATGAGAGGATTGATTCCTCTACTATATCAAGTTTTTCTACCTTTTTAGTGCCTTGTTGTTGCAACATTGTTTCATCTTCATTCTTTTCTTGCAAAAAACCAAGACACTCACTATCAAGAGCACATGAAGGCTTTAGAACAACAACCTATTCACTCCTAGCCTGAAACTACTCATTCCTCTATTCTTTGACCAATTAGGATTCCATTCCATAGGTCCACCTTGAAAGAGTGAAATAGGGAAAGATGGAGAAAAATAGTTGAAAGGGCATCGAAAATATTATTGAAGCTCTGGAAGGGGCTGCCTAATTGGAGTAAAAGGTTGAGCCTCCTCAAGGATGGGTTCTTGTGAAGAAAATAGGTTCATAAAACGTAGGATCTCCAACATATAAGATCCACTTGATGGCACAAGAGGTTGAATGAGAGTTTCAAGGGGCTGATTAGGATTCTTGAAACTAAACTTTTTGTGCTTGCATACCTCTTGAACAATAGGTTGTTCTAGAACAAAAGGATGCTCAATGCTGGTTTCAAGAGGCTTTTTAGGTTTCTTGAAACTCATAAACTTAATCTTTCTTACCTCCTCCTTAGCAGATTGTTTTGGAAAATGGTGGAGGTGCTTACTTGAAACTAGGCACACAAGGGGATGCCTGAGTCTCAAGCACTTGTGCTAGAGAATGGGAAATTCTATTTTTTTCTTTCCTAGTAGCAACATCTCTTGTTTAACACTCTTCTTGTTCCCTTCTTTCTACCTCCAATTGTTGCTCATACCTCCACTAAGCTTCTTTGTTTTGTTGCTATGAATAATAAGCTTGATGGAAAAAATCACCATGCTATGGGAAATGACACTACTACCCTTGATAGGATTGATTATCCCACTCCTCATGTTGTAGGTCAAACTCTTGTTGTCTCTGAAGCTCATCAAGCCGTCTATTGAAATCAAGAAAAATTCTTGTGATATCAAAATATCAGAGTTTACTAGGAGAGAAACAAGGCTGATTTTCAAAGTGATGAGTCTCTTAGGGATTTTGATATGAATGTGTAGGTGTCGAAGAAGACTAAACATGGCGGGGTGGGTGGTATGTATTTTGAGGAGGTTGAGAACCAATAACAACAGGGTTCTTTGGAATGAAATGGGGGGTATAACTAGCCTGATATAGCTGATTGGGAGGAACAAAGTTGGCATTACCATGATATGGTGGAGTATACATATGGTTTCCATTAAAATATGACAATTTTAAGCATGGGAAACACCTTAAAAATTAAAAAATAAGAGAAAAGGACTACCCAACCATAGACTTTGGGTACATACCAAAATATTCATCCAAATTGAGTTACAAAATTGTCAGGTGCTTGAAGAACACCTCCAAAGGTTGAAACGTTGAAGAAGGCACCACTTCCTTAATGGCATGAAATGGAACTAGGCTGCTTGAGCTAGCTAATTTTGAACAGAGTTGCCATGGTGTTTGATGATATGCCTCAAAAGGAAAAATTTCTTCAAGAAAACACCAGATTCTTCAACAAAAAGAAGTAGTCCCACTGGGCATGCCAAAAACTATCATCACATGAAATTACACCCTTCTGAGCATGAGTCTTAGCGTTCCAATGGCACAATAGAAATGACCTCAAGGTGTGGGACCTTTGTGTATATGAGGTTGAATTTGAAGAGAAGGATGACTTCCTTTTTCAATCCAAGTGCAATGTGTTGGTCTAACCCAACACATGAAAACCTACCACTAACCTACTCTAACAACTAACGGGGAAAAAGGGGTAGAAAGAATGCATGAAAGGGAAATGGAGGTGACACACCAATATGGAAAGGTCGTTTCTTCTTGACCTAGACTGTATAATATGTCATTGAAGAGGGACCAAAAGAATCACACAATTCTCTATTTGGTTGATTTCAGAGGAAAACATGGAGGTTATGGTTTAACAGAGTGGTAGAAGGAAAGAGAATTTCTCAACACAACAATTGCAAATAATTTTAACTCAAACATGTATTCATAAAAATGCAAAAAAACACTCAAAAATGAAGGTAATAAACTTAATCAAACACAAAAGATCTAAGAAGAGGAAAACTTGATCGATTTCATTAATGTAGAAGGAAAAAAGACAATCTTTACAATAACATGGATGCAAAAATGCAAGTCTACCAAAGAAAAACCCCAGAGGATCCAGAGGAAGAACTATAACCTACTGAAGAAGAATAAAAATGGATACATTTTTTTCTGTTATAGATTAGGTATTACTAAGAAACAAAAATCAAACCCTAACCCTAACCAAGGAGAGAAAAAAAGATTGTGTGAAAGATTTGAGCCATCCCATGAAAATCATGAGGAGGGCATGGATCCACCAAGAAAGTCAATAATGAGAAATAAGTGGGCATAGGTGCCCATGAAATCCACTTGTAGAATGAATGGAATGCAATTAATTTCATCTTTGAAGCCCATAAATAAGATTTGGTAGCTCAAAAGTCAAATTGAGCCTAAAAAATGCCACCTAGAAAACATGTCAAAACGTAGGAAGGTCGAGGTGTCAAGTCCAAAAAAATTACCTTTACAAGTACTTGAATTAAATGGTCTGGAGCTCCAAAAAATGCATTTTTCAAAGGTCAGGCATTGAGCCATCAGATGTTGAGCGTCGGGCCTACCGCTTACTGCATGCTTGGAAGGAGTAGCAAAGTGCGAAGAAGAAAGGAATCATCGAGCATTGGACCTCATACCATCATATGTCAAAGGTTGGGAGGTTGAGATACCTCTTACTAACAAGGGGTAAGAGGTAAAGTGGAAGGCTGAAGGCCTAAACCCAAAACTTTGACAATTAGTCAAATTTTGAGAGAAAAGAGGGAAAGTGAGAACATAAATAGAAGGAGGAGGTTGAAGAAGATGAGACTTCAGAGGTAAGAGGTCGGGAGGAAGCCTTACTTGTTGTGAAGTGAAAACAATAAGAGGGAAGAGGTAAGGGAAAAGGGCAAAGGGTAAAGGGAGAATCTTAAAGGCTGATAGAAGAAAAGTGCAAGGGAAGAGGAAAGG
>VDFB02106399.1:0-10107 GCA_007258455.2 Sequoia sempervirens | reverse complement strand
ACCTAGTAGTTTAGAAACTACATTCAATTTGCTATAGATTCTATTCTTACATACTTTTGAAATAATATAGATAACTTAATCAAATTTTTATGTTAAGTCACCTAACTTTGATTTTTTTGAATTTTTTGCCACTTAAGGGCCTGCTTTTTCCATGATGATCTTGCACATATCGTCCTGTGAACTAAAATTTTCTATAAGAATTCCCATTCAATTTGCTAGGTGTAAAATGAGTGAAAAAAAATTGTATTTATACTCAATTATGCAAGAATTTTTGAAATTACAACACTACAAGCCTACATTACATCTAGGAGAATAAAATCCTACAAAAGATTTGATTTAATTTTGATTTTGAATTAAATGGGACTCATTCGCCATTCTGGGTGAATAGGTCCCACCTAAGGGGACTCATTCACCCAAGGTGGTGAATGAGTCAGACCTTAGCTTTTTGAGGTGGGTTTTTCAGATTTGGATGTTTTAAATGATTTTGTTGAGATTATCCTTGAAAATATACATAAATTAAGGCTTGTGGATGCAATTTAAGACCAATTAAAGTATAATAAAGCCCAATTATTAATGACAAGCCTAGAAAAGTGTGAAAGTATGTTGCAACACTTCGCAACACTTTAAAATAAGGCAAGATTAATGTTAAAAAGAAGTTATTTAGGTGTACTTAATTAATAAGACCTTAGAAAAGTGTGAAAGTGAGTTACAACAGTTCACAACACTTTGGAAAGGTACCATTTAAATTTATTAGTTCATAAGGGCCCAAGACCTAATGTGAATGTGTCAACCACATTACAACACTAAATCAAGGAAACATTAAGCTCAATTCAACAAGGAGGGCCCAAACAAGTGTGAAAATGTCCCCAACGACATTTTTTGACACTACATTTACTTGCTTCAAACTCACACTAAAGTAGAAAATCATGCATCTAGAGGGGTCCAAATGTACCAATGCCGATAAGATGGGATGAAAATGATCAAGAGGGGTGATCAAGCCCCCAGGATCAAGATCTTGTGACAAACCAACATAGGCACAAAAGAGCACACATAAGAATGATATTGTAGATAGGTGAAATTAGCATCGTGCACTCAATTGATTCATATTCATTCAATCATCAAATAAATCAAATGTACATTCATCCATTCATCAAGTAAAATAAGTTCATTCCTAAGGTCATCCATCTAAATTAAATAAATCAACTTTGTTTAATTTAAGTCTCTCATCCCCCTTTTTAATTAAATAAACCAAACTCTATTTCATTAAAACCCAAATGCATATTCCATCTCTTTTGATTTAAATAAATCAAAGTATTTAAATCAAATTGGTCAAAAGTACCTAAACATCATCTAAGTTAATCTAATCCTGATTAACCTAATATAACCACCCACCACATCCTCTAGATTTTCCCACTTGCACCAATAAAGCATTTTAATTCATTTATAAATTCATCATTTTCCCTTAACAAAGCATCTTTGGAAGAATATTCCTCAAGTTTGAATTTGAAAGCAAGTTGACTTGTCCCTTTCAACATGGCAATAAATTCTCTCTTACATGTCCCCCACTTGGCATTAAAGTCTCATTTTCTCCCTCCAACAAGCCAAATTTGAAATTTGAAAAGGCCACCTATATGCATTTATGGGCACATTGACCAAAACTTGCACATTCCTTAAACACTCACAAGGTGACAAGTGGATTGATCTCATTGGCTAAAACATTATCCCACATTGGTCCCTCTTGAGCACTCTTAGCATTTGAGAATCTATAAGTAGAAGGCTTATTCTTCAACAATCAATCCACAAATCTTATGCAAAGTTACTCTCTTCAATTTGAGAGCTGATTTTGTCCACTTCACTCCATCTTCAAGGAATTGTATCATTTGAGTTTTAGCAAGGATTGGGAAAGGGTCACTTTGCACAAGTGACACCAATCCAATATGGAATAGGTATATGTCATGCTTTTAAATTTCTTTGAATCCTTGTTATTTGTTGCATTTCTTAAGTATTGACATGTTATTTCATAGGAGTATTTGATAAGTTTGCATATAACTAACCCATGTTTGAGATTTTAGAGTGTATGCAGATTTTGAAGGCTGCTTCATTATGGCACTAGAAGGAGGACTCACATATTTTCTTCACATTTTCTCATAGATTTTCTTCATGTTTGCTCATAGATTTATTTTCACATTTACTGTGTATTGTTTATTAGCCTGCCATTCACAAAAGTTTCTAAAGCACTTACAATAAATCTATTTTATGAAATATCCATATTACATTTCTTTGAAGAATTTCTTTTTTTTTATAACGTGCCTTGTCTATGCTTTTGCATTTTGAAAATGTTTCTATCTGGCCCATTTTGAGTATAACTCCTACAAAATTGGCATATTCACCTACGCTTGTAGACACACATCCAATAAGTTAGCAAAAAATTTGTGAGTATTTCTTCAAATTAAAATTTTTGTTATCAATCATTCAAAGTTGGCATAAGAAAATTAAAAGTATAGGGAGATTGTCTCTAAAAGTGCTCAATTTTTTTAACATTTCAACATTTTGTGCTTTAGTATTTTGCATGTAGAGTATTGGGTTTTGTTAGATACTTTGGCCCATTGCTTAAATCCTTTACTAGATCACATATCATAGTGTAGTCTATTCTCAAATGCGTAATAACTATCATCCACTATCTATAAGAATAACACAAATGTAATGGATTTGATCTCTGCAAGATATTTTTGGGTATGAAGATAAGAGTATATAGGCACGGGTGTCCTCTATTTTCTGGCATAGTCCCTCCTCCTCCTATACTTGCAGCCCATTCTACTTTTATATGGCACGCCTTGTCTCTTTTGATTTGCTTGATTCATGAACTCCCCTTCAGTACAACTGTCAGTCTTCATTATGCGCCTCAAGTCTCTTTTTTCACTTGGTCTTGAATCCTTATTCATACTTCCATAGGCATTATTTGAAGCCAGAATAGCAAAAAAAATATTTTCTTATTTGAAAAAAAGAAAAAAAGTGAGAACAGTGACCTTGAGGATGGTTGTTATAAATTTCTTGAGATATGATTGTTAAGCCAAATCTTTGCTTATTTAATGATGGCGTAAAAGGCGTATGATGATAAAGCATTTGAATTTAATTTCATTCGGTTGTTTGTTCAAATACACTGTCAGCATAATTTTAAAATTTCATATCTATGTGCACCATCATCAAATCTATTTTATCTGGCTACATTAAATGGGTAGCTTGAAAGTCTTTAAAGTGGCATGTGATCTAATGATAATGTCGTAGTCTTTATTAGGGTTGGTTTGAAACCATTTCCCTATTGTTTCCTCTTTGTGGTTTGGTAATATGGCTCGGTTGTCCCAAAAAAAAACAAAAGTGCTTAGTGATTCAGCACAAGTCTATTCAATTTTATGTATGCATTCAATAGAGCCTGGTTGGAGGATGTAACAGAGACCAAACATCTAGCTTTTGATGGCTACTATATTTGTTTTGTCCCATCGATATTCATACTTGTGGGAACAAAAAAATAGAGCAAGAGCACCTTTGATGAAACCATGGACCTTTGTTGGTTCATTTCAACATTTTTTTGTCTTTCAAAAGAATTCCCATATCTTTGTATCGTGTTGGATATTGTTGACTCTTTTTTTGTTGTAAATCAATTGTAGGGGTTCTTTATTGCTTGTCTTATCTCATGAATATTTGTTGCTTTGATATTGATTATGCAATCAACTTCATTGTTGGCTTTATCCACTAACCTTCACCTGCTCACCATCAAAGATACATCATTCACTCAATTTGCAAACTTCAAAAAATACTTTCTGCACATTTATCTCACACATTGTTTATAAAGGCCAAAGGACGAGTATTTCTTAGAATCTCTCAAAGTTAAGGAAATTTGGCAAGTGTAGAACTTAATTCCTCGGCCTTTGCCCACGATGGAAGCATAGAGAAGGCGTACGGATATTTACTCATTTACTATTGTAGACACCGAAATCTGGTTTAGGCCTGCGACTTCCATATTCTTCATAATTCATGGTCTTGATTAAATAATCTTAATTATTTAATTAATTCATCTTCTATTAATTCTTCTATTAATTAAATAATCTTAAATATTTAATTAATTCACACTTTTCTTTATTCTATCTAATTAATTAAATAAATGCTTCTTATTTAATTATCTTACTAATTAACCTTATTCTTCCGGTTAAATTAAATAAATTCTTATTTAATTTATTCTTTATCATATTTCAACTATAATTAAATAAAGTCATTATTTATTTAATTATTCATTTAAAATCCCTTCATCATTTAATTAAATAAATATTATTTATTTAATTATTCTTCGAATATCGAGTCTTGAATTAAATGAATTATTTAATTCATTAATCCTATTTTAACATATTCTTCTATATTTTAGACAATTATGTGAGTTATCTAAGTATTCACTTTTACTCGACTCGACATCTATTTTAATCATTCAGTTAACTATTGATTTAATGTCTGAGTGGCGTCTTCGAGTAATCTCTTCGTCTAATCATGCAATCGTCCACTTCTAACTCATTTGCGTGCACATGCATATTAATTAAATATTATTATTTAATTAATTAAGTGTTGTGCGTGCGTTCGAACAGAGAGTTGCTTTAATCAATCTTTATCTTTGTCATGTAAAGATATTTCTTATGTTTTCGAATGCCAAACTGAAGATTAAATCATTTATTTAATCTTTAATTCTATTTCTAATTCGAATCACTCGTGTCATCACAGTCAGTTAACATAATGCATGTCTAATCAGTCAATCTCAACCGTCCGTTGATGTTTCAATCTTGACTGCTGCTCAAATAATCAATTTTCTTATAAATTGATTTAGTCAGCCTTTCATTCCACCTCTGCTGTAATTTGATAACTTTTGAGAGCACTGTCTCAATCTCTATATCTTTGCTAATCACTATCTTAGGCTATACTTGCACGAATGTACGAAAAATCTGAGGGCAATTATACTACACAAGCAAAATGGAGAAGGGCAATCGAGATGAATCATGGAAATACGTTTTGAATTGGTGAGATTGTTTCAGTTTTAATTACGTTTTTACTTTCCCATGTTCTTTGTTGCTTAACGTATAAATTTGCATTCTAGATTTAGTATTGTATTGCATGTGTGCTTCTAATCAAATCTTCCTTGTTGTCTATTGTGCAAAAGCTTGTTTCATTTTCAGGCGTTACATTTTGGTGAACCCGACATGAAGACACCATCTTCGTGAATCCGTAGATATTTTAATTTTGGTTTTTGCAGATTTTTCGTACAGAACGACGAATGTGAAGTTTATGCACTGCAATTGACTTTTATGAACCGCATGTGAAATTCCTGAACTGCAATTGAGTTTCTGAACCACATCTGACATAGAAACGACGCATCTGACAATTCCTAAACCGCAACTGGTATGCCGAGCCGCAACTGAAAAAGAAACGACACATCTGACTGGTAACGAAACGACGCAATTGACTGGTAAAAATTTTATTTCTGCTTTCGGCAATCTGGAATTTTCAATTGATTTTCGTGTTACTGATATTTGATTTTCAGCATGTGGCCATTTGGAGTTAACAAGCTTTTGCAAGACGATTGACGAAGACAATATTGAAAAATTACTAATGATATCTTCTGCAGGACGCTTGTCGAAGACCCTATTAAATTTTGAAATGCATTGTTTGGTATGAGCAAATCTTCATTTCAATTAAAACACAAGGTCTATCAGTTCGTGCTAAATCACAAGTCCTGCTACCCTTTACGATTTGGTATAATGGGCATCCTCCCCTTTAAGATCCACTGCATTTATCCTGGGTGTAAGAGAAATGATTACCAACTCTAGAACTTGGGCCTATTCTAGTGGGAAAAAGTACACACCCCAGGACGACTCAGACCGGTAGCACCCTGAACCCGAGGGACTTCCAACCGGTATATAAAAGTGGGTTCTTGGGGAAACCCCAAGAATCACGAGTGTGGTTCCAACAAGATGGATCTGAAAGGGGACTCAAGCACAGATGGATCATACCCTACCTAACGGAATGCCCGACTAAATACCCTTTGTTGTAGAGACCAACCTATTTGTGGTCGCTGTTTGCATCGCGGTACAAGATTTCATGCCCAAGATACCTACTACTCCATCCCCTTGAGTAGAGATAGCAGCTCTTTGGGAGGTCATTGCCCAAAGAATCTCGTGAATTGGTGCCCGGGAAAGACGCAGAATGAGTCGTGGGAGGGGAGCCAATGCCACCAAATTCGTGAAGCCATCCGCCTCGAAGGAAAGGTGTTCATCACCAACTGGGTATTTCCCTTGAGCTATACCAAGTATACAAACCCTAGGCCTTTTGGCCTATTAGGATGTGCTTGTCTGTTGTCACTTTAAACGTTCTTTGAGTCCAAATCAAACTGAAAACACTTTGTCTTATGATTGTTCCTTGATTGTCGAATTTGATCACGTAAAACGGAGCCGGGCTTAATTCTTATGTCACTGGAAATTCACAGAGTCGTGAATCGTTTCAATGTAAAACACGCATTTGATTTTTTAGAGTCACATCTCGCTATTTTTGAGTCGCGAATCGCTTCACCGCCGAAAACACGATCTGATTTTAGGAGTCGATTCTGTTATTTTTGAGTCACAATCAGAATCCCGAAGCCAAGACTGCTAATCTGGGTCGTGATTCATAGTTTGGCTCGTGATTCGATTTCGAAATCCTGATATGCTATATTTTGAGTCGTAACCGCCAATTTGAGTCGATCCGTATATTCCTCGAGTCCCATTTGTACTTGAACTGCGAATCGGCACTTTTGAGCTGCAACTGAAAATTAAACGACGCATCTGTCTGATTACCAGAAAATCAAAATTTACAGTCACTGTCCAGTCAACACGGTTATACCAGTTTCAGTGGTCTTCACACAAACAGTCTTTGAAACAGAAACCGGAAACGATTTGCTCAATTTTGCATCCTTTAGGTTCATTTAGTCATTACCATAGTTGTCTTCAGTTAGAGTTTACCTTCATCTTAGGGTATATATCCTCTTGCATTAGACTTCTAGAAAGGTCACTTTTACAAACTTTAGGAGTAGTCCACCATCTATACTCTAGAAAGGTCATAGTGTCAATGAAATCTGTCATTGAACCTAGTCTTATCATCTTATAACTTTGTCCTACAGAGAGTCATCCTAGCTCATCAGTCTAGTTAGGAAACTCAGCTTGTCTTTGATCTTCATCCTACATTGGTTCCTTGACTTAACTAAATTGACACCTTGGTTTGACTTTAGGTAGTTGGTCCCTTCGTCTTGGGTTTATAGAGTTGATCACTTTAGGGTCTTGCTTAGACTTTGCATCTTTAGAGTCTAGACTAGTGTCATCCTATAACATTCATTATTTGCATAAGAAAACCCCAAAAACATAGAATAGAGTCATACAGTTTCTAGATATAGTCTTGCATTTCCCGCATATTGAGCTTGTCTTACATGGTTGAAACTAGGTCTAAGAGAAGAGAGAGAGAAAACATGTCGAACGCAAACGAGTTCATCAATCCATTTTCTTCAAGACCTCATAAAACTCTATTAGACAAATTCACCACTAGAAACACTCAAGGACATGTTACAATAGAAGACATAGAGGCTGCCGCACAGGACCCTGAGTTTGCCTCTTTTGTAGATGAGTACCTAGCAAATGATCGTCAACGGTTCTTAGGAAAATTGCTAGCTGAAGGTGCTACCTTACCTCCATGATTTGACATTAGCACCTTACAAACTCAACCTACACAAGGGATAAATACCACGACTGTTAGTACTACTATACCTCAGGTCAGCACAACTATGCCATCTAGCACGTCTACACAGAGTACAACAGTCCATACGTCCCCATTTGGTATACCTAGCATGACATCGGGATTTAATTTCACTACACGAGCATCCTCATCCACTCCCACTGGTCCTCTTATTGGGATTAAAAGACCTAAAATGTCAGCCCATACATCATATGTCGGTGTCACAAGTGCACAATCAACAACCACACCTACTGCTAGCATCATGGGTACCTTACCATAGTCGATGGCCATACCTAGTGCTCAAACCACTAGTGCTATACCAAGGATTACACAAACAGGAGGAATTCCCTCCTTCCAATATGGCAATAAGAATCCACTCTTCCAGACTAGCAGTCAGGGTCCATTTACATCAATTCCGAGTCAGAACCCTTTTTCACAAATTGGTAGTCAGAATCCATCCACGCAGATTCCAAGTCAAAACCAATTTACGTCGATCCCGAATCAGAACCCTTTTTCACAGATCGGTAATCAGAATCCGTCCACACAGATTCCAACTCAAAACCAATTCACTTCCATTCTGAATCAGAATCCCTTTGCACAGAGTGGTGCTCAGAATCCATTTACACAGAACCCAGGTCAACACCGATTTATGCAGATACCAGACCAGAATACATTTACCAATATTCTGAATCCAAATCCACCTCAGATGCCAACGTTCAATCAAAACCCATCACGAGACTTTGCATTTCAGAATACATACACGGATCCGCATAATCCTCCTAGCACATCTTTGACCCAAGTTGACGTCCTGCAAACACAAATGCACGTGTTACAAACGCAAATGGATAACATGTCGGTCTCAACTAAGAAATCATTTTCACCAAAGGACATATGCCCATTCCCTTTTGATATATCATTGTACATGACACCTTTCCCTCACGGATATGTCATACCGAATCTTCCTAAGTACAATGGCAAACGCAATCCAGTAGAACATATCAGGGAATTTTCTACCATATGCATAGATGTCGCTTACGATCCCACGTATCTTATGAGGCTATTTCCACGAAGTATTGTAGGAGTGGCACTAGAATGGTTTTCAGGTTTAGATTCTGGCATTAGATCTTGGGGCGAACTAGTCGAGAAATTTGTGGAGCAATTATCCTTCCACATTGACCATGAGATAAACATAGCAACCTTGTGCCACACAACACAAGACGAAGGTGAAACATTCATTGCTTTCTTCCAACGTTGGAGAACTATTGCAAGTAGGTGTCCTGTCGAGATACTTGAAAAACAAAAGGTTACCATGTTTCAAGAAAACCTTCATCCAAAACTCAGGAGTAACTTAAGGGTACATTGTTGCATATCCTTTTCAGAACTAGTAGAAAAAGGGGTGATAATAGAGAAAGATCTCATTGAAAAGGGTGAACTCAAAATGACAACGTCAAATAGAAACTCAATCGTACAGAACACCCCCACTGACAGAAACAGATTCTGGTCTCGCAACAAAAATGTCACCAATGATGGGGTGGTGGATGCTAAAACATTACAAGCAAGACCCCTCCTCACATTACAAGGACCTCATACTTTTGCTAACACGCTTAATGCTGTCAATCAACCTCCTAACACGGTCTCAAATACTCAACGTCCACAAACAAGGAGATTCCAGAAATGTGAGTTCACTCCCTTAGGGGAACCCATTGAGTCGGTGTTGAAACAATTGTTACAACACAACCTCATTCAACTGCAGGAACCAAGATAATACGATCCAGGACAGTTTAAACCAACTTGGTGGGATGACAATGCCTTCTGTGATTATCATAGGACAAAGGGGCATAACCTACAAAACTGTCGACAACTGAAGAATATCATATAGGATCTTGTTGATAAGAGAATTATTGAGGTTAGTGAACAAAAACAAAAGACATCTAACACTGACCATCAAGTCTTCTCAGACCCACTACATGACCATGGGAAAGGAACTGTCCCCAGTTCAAGTACTAAGACCAATATGTCAACCAATTATGCGAGTATCAAACATGATTATGATAGTGGCAAAATCATTCATTGCCTTCGCGCCACTAATCAAAACATCAATACCATTACTATCAATGCTAATCCTGAGTGTGCAGTCAATACTCGTCGTACTAAGTTTACTATCCCAGGCCCTCCATCACAGCAAACACCTCAACCTTCCAAGTTACAATATAACCTACTTGATCAGTTGGGGAAGACCCCAGCCCAAATCTCAATCTTAGAATTATTGCGTATCTCTCCTAAGCATCGGTCTATCCTCGATAAGGCTTTACA